>NW_020870911.1:797825-817825 GCF_003789085.1 Penaeus vannamei | reverse complement strand
CATACCTTTCCACATTTGTCAACATGAATACGGTTCATAACAATACTTACCCTAACGGCCTGCTACGTCGCGAATGAATAATAAGGGAAACGAGGCTTACCTTCTGTCTCTCACCTGTTCTCGAGAACACTCACTTACTCATATTCATTGTGTGTCTTTAGCTCTCACGTCAGGATACACTCACAGGCCACGACCTTCTCGGAAATGATTTGAATAATTCATTTCAAATTCCACACCTTCTGCGATAACTCGATGGCCTGGGGGGGGGGGGGGGGGCGTCTCATCCTGTTGTTTGTATTTGAAGAATTAATTTGATTAGAGATTGTATTGGGAAAGTTTCTTGATGATTATGATTAGGAAGAATACTATGAACGGAGACTAAACCCGGTGAAAGATATGGTGTTTAAGTTTTTAAATTATAACTTTTTCGCAGACTTGTAAGGACTGTTAAGAAGTAACTGTAAAGTAAAAATTAAATGCACTTGTATCTAATATAAGTAAAATTATTATGGGTTGTGTGGTTATGTAGCATATTTCTCGATCAAATCCTGTTTCTTAAAGTTATTGAAAATATCTATTTATCGAAATAATTGAAAGTATTATTGAAAGCGAAAAATACCTACCTTTTCCAAACTTGTTTTTATAACAGAATAAGCGAAGATTAATTTTATAACTCAAAATAATTAACAGAAATAGACAATCACTTATTTTTTAAAAAAATCCTTGTATGATAATACTGACGCTGTCGCCAATATAATTATCAATTTATATTAAAAAAATAATTAACGTTATCTCTACCTCATCATAATCAATTCATCCATTGTATTCTACCTCCCAATTAACTTAATGCGATCCCTCCACCCACATCGACTCGCCCTCATCACACGCCAACTAATGTCACTGTCATTTGTCATCACCATCAGCACCACCAATATTGTCAATACCCCCCCCCCCACCAAAAAAAAAAAAAAAATCACCCCCAAAAAAAAAAAAAAAAAAAAAAAAAATATAATCAGCGGCCTATTCAACGACCGACCTTATAATGCGAAGTACATGTCGATAACCTCTTGCAATTCTGTGCAACATGGCGAAGGTGGCGCTGCGGTTGGCTGCTTGGCAACATGACAGTAAACACTCGAGGATTTCAGCGGTTGATTTCGTGGTGGAATGTACATATTTTTGTTGTTGTTTTTCTTGTATGTTTTATTATTATTGTTTGTTTGTTATTTATTATTATTATTATTATTATATTATCATTATTATCATTATCATTATCATTATCATCATTATCATTATCATTATCATTATCGTTATCGTTATCGTTATCATTATCATTATCATTATCATTATCATTATCATTATCATCATCATCATCATCATCATCATCATCATCATCATCATCATCATTATCATTATCATTATCATTATCATTATCATTATCATTATCATCATCATCATCATCATTATTATCATTATCATTATCATTATCGTTATCATCATCATTATCATTATCATCATCATCATTATCATTATTATTATTATCGGGGTCCTTATCTTCGTTTTAATCTTTGGTAGCATTTTTATTTTTATCATCGTCGTTATCATCATTTTCATAATCATCACTACCTTCATAATTTTCATCATGATCGTCATTTTCCTTATAATCATCATTATCATCATTATTCTCATGAGTTTCATCGCCATCATCAGCATAATCATTATCATCATCACAATCAATATCATCATTATTCTGATCAATATCATTGCCAGTATCAACATCAATCATCATTATTTTCATGATCACATCATCATCATCATACCATCACAAACCATCACCATCATTAACACCATCACCACCATAGTCACCATCATCAGAATCATCACCACCAATCACCATCACGAAAATGACAATGTATACGAAAGCATATATCGATTAATTATTACTCTTCAAACTACACCTAATACAACACATACACACAAACTTTCTCCACTACATATTTCTCGCACCTAAACGAACAAATAAATACACAACACACATTTCGCGAACTCAGCACATATTTCGCAAACACAATTTCGCATATTTCACAAAACATATTTCACAAACACGTATTTCACAAAAAATTCACAAACGCATAACAAATACATATTTTACAAACATATATTTTCATTTATTTCAAACAAATATTTCAAACAAAATTTCTATTTCTCTTTTACGATAGGCACAAAATATATATTTCACAAACAAAACAAACTATTTATAAACGGTTTTCACAAACATATATTTTACAAACACATATTTTCAATTTATTTTCACAAACATTTCAAACCATAAAATTTCCTATTTCCAAAACAATTTCACAAACATATTTTCACCAATGTTTCAAAACACATATTTTTGTCACAAACATATATTTCACAGGCATGTTTCATAAACACATATTTTTCACAACACATATGCAAAATGCACATTTCGCAAACAAATATTAAACAAACATATATTTCACAAACACATATTTTTACAAAACATACATTTCACAAACATATATTTCACAGGCATATTTCATAAACATATATTTCACAATCATATATTTCACAAATATATATTTCACAAGCACATATTTCACAAACATACATTTCACAAACACATATTTTCAACACCCACCCACGCATACATACATCATTTCCTCGCATTCCCCTCGACTAAATCACGAAAAAAAAAAAAAAAAAACCTGCGCCATTAACGGGAATCGAGCGCGTTCGTTTGGCTAGATAGCGATGGCAACGCAAAAAAGGCGGGAAAATTTACGAGCCAGATTCCGGCGATTCGGACAAAGGGCAAAACCCCCACGTCCGTTCTGTCGCCGAGAAACGCTCGGTTTGTTTACGTGGTGTTCATGCGATTTAAAAGTCGGTTAAGATTCGTTTTGCGGTTGAGTTCGAGTCCGTGAGTTAGCGGTCGTTTTAATTCGGGGGATTTGAGTTTATACGGGAAGCGTTTTGTTGTTGTTGTTTTTTTATGATCATTATCATTATTACTAATATAATTATCATTATTACTTTTGTCGTCATTTTTATCATTATTATAATTATTATTTGTTTATTATCATTATTACAACCATTGTCATCATTATCATCATCGTTAGTAGTAGTATTAATTTTTTACCATTATTATCATCATTGTTATCATTATTATCATTATTACGATCATCACTGTTATCATTATCAGTATTGTTTTCCTTATTATAATCATTATCATTAACAATGTAAAAAAAAAAAAAAGCTAAATTCACCGGAAAATAAATCCAAGTATTTAACAAAGCCCTAATTTTTTTTAATCAGTTATTAATTTGCAAGGATTCGATATAAATCTAATGATGACAAGTACGGTCATCTTTTATCTATTGTTTGCGGTAAAGAGAAATTAGAGAAATAAAAAGGCTTTGTTTTGCGGCCGAAGCAGCACCGCCAACGTCAGCGCTGATATTATGTATTATGCCATATAGAGTGAAATGGGAAGCAGATGGAATCATGATTATGCAAAATGAGTAAGCAAGCACGTGCGTATGAGTATATACAAACAGAGATATATACACACACACATACACATACACATATACCTACTACCTACTACATACATACATACTACATACATACATACATACACATACATACATACATATATATGTATATATATATATATATATATATATATATATATATATATATATATATATATATATATATATATATATATATATATATATATATATATTATATATATATATATATATATATATATATATATATATATATATATATATATATATATATATATATATATATATATTATATATGTAATGTATGTATGTATATATATATCTATATCTATATATCATATGTATAATACATACTATATACATACACACACACACACAACACACACACACACACACACACACACATATATATATATATATTATTATATATATATATATATATATATATATATATATATATTATAAATATAATATACATATCCACATACATCTACATACCATGCACAGCACATGCGACAGCAGCGACCGGCGCGGCATCCCCGTGCCAACGGACTCGGATTAATCACGCCCAAATGGAGCCCCGGAAGGAATAACGAAGTTCACGCTATGATTACCCAAGGTCTGCGGAAGAAAAATCCGTTCTAGACAAAAGACGTTGTGTAACTGTTATACGCTGAGTGCATGCAACGTTGTCGCTGTGGGCGTGGCTCGTAGACCCCCGCGATTTGCCGTTTTTGAGGGAGAAATGGAGGGAGAATGGGCGTTGGTTGAGTTTGTTGATTGGGTAATTAATTTAATATTGAGTTGATTCGTGTTTTTATTGAAATTTCGGAATAAAAGATAAATAAAGATAAGATAATAAATAAGAATAAAAGATGAAATAATAAATAAGAATAAAAGATAAAATGATAAATAAGAATAAAAGATAAAATAATAAATAAGAATAAAAAGATAAAGATAATAAATAAGAATAAAGATAAAATAAAAGATGGATAATAAAAAAACTAGAAATCAGGGAAAAGAACATAAATCTGGATAACTCGTGTAGGAGAAGATTGAGAAGGATTTTATGAAGGAATTTCTAAAAGAAATCTGAGGATTAGGAAAAGTCTTGTAGGCGTTGATGTCTATATATGACGAATGATATGTAGAAATATACTTCAATGTCGAAACTTTATTTTTCGTGACAGTTCTTATGATCTATGTGCGAATATGTATATACATGTACGCATACGCATACATACTCACACAACACACACACACACACACACACACACACACAACATACATACATACACACACACACACACACAAACACACACACACATACACACACACCCACACACACCACACACTACACACAACACACACACACACACACACCCAACACACACACACACACACACACACACACACAACACACACAACACACACACACACACACACACACACACACAACACACAACACACACACACACACACACACACACACACACACACAACACACACACACACACACACACACACACACACACACATACACAGGACCACACACACACACACACACACACACACACACACACACAAACACACACACACCTGCGCGTACGTGTGAGTGGGCGCGCGCGTGGTGTTTCCAGCATTGCCATAAACGAAAGCAAAAAAAAAAAAAAAAAAAAAAAAAAAAAAAATAAAATGAAAGCAAATGATGAAAGCAAAACCGATTTAACATTTTCTTGAATTCCGCTTCACAGGATACACTCAGGGCTAAGTGTTCTAAGTTGGACGGAGAAATGGAAGTGCTGAGACGAGGCTGAAATAGGACGGTTAAGAGAGAGAGTTTGGCGTTAGGATAAGAACATAGTTAAAGAGACAGACCTCAGAGAACGAAGAGACGGAAAAAGCGAAAGAAAGAGAGAGAAAGAGAGAGAGAGAGAGAGAGAGAAAAAAAAACCCTCTTGACTAACCCCGCCTTGTACCCGCACAGAGCCCCGCGGGTGTGTGGTGCCGCCCACACCACGTGGCACGCCTACCTGATGGCACGATGGGCGAGGCGCCACCCGCCCCTGCCGCCCGGCCCAACGCGGGCGTGGCGGGGGCGGGTGGCCCGGTTGGCGGCGGCGATCGCGATGCTGGTGGCCCTCGGGGTGCCAGCGAGTGCCATCGTGCCGCAGTTCTACGAGGCGGACAAGATGTCGGCGCTGAGGCTGCCGGCCGACACGCCGGTCGGGGAGATCGTCTACCGCCTGAGGGCCTCCGACGCCGACAGGAACTACCCGCTCACCTTCTCCATTGGGGGTAAGTGGGCGGCGATGGGAGGGGATGGGTGGGCGGGGATGGGCGGCCATGGGCGGCCATGGGCGGGGATGGGTGGGATTGGGTGGGCGGGAATGGGTGGGCGGGGATGGGCGGCCATGGGTGGGCGGGGAATGGGTGGGCGGCGATGGGTGGGCGGGGATGGGAGGCATGTCTCTTGATATAAGGTCATATGTTGGGTAATAATAATTTAATGCATGTTACTTGGTTTTAAGGTAATATAATAATAGATTTAATGTAATATTTAGACTTTCAATATTTAAGAAGCAGTATCACATGATTATTTCAATATCTATAGAGCAGCTTGACATTAAATTATGCAATATATTTAAATGATATAAAGCTATCCACTTATTTTTCCTTATGCATGGTGGAGAGGAATCATCTCATCCACATAATTATTAACTTCATCAAATTTTCTTCACGACCTCTATCTCCTAATTCTTCCTTTATCCTCATCTTTTAATTCTCCTCTTCATTTCACTCCTTCGTATTCTCCGTCCATTGGTATTTTATCATATGTTTATTTTCATTTTCAAGATGTTTAAATACCCCTTTTAACAATCTGATAACATATCTTCTTTTTTTTTGTATGCTCGTGGATATGATATTTTTTTTTTCAGATATGATGATAACAAAGCTGTAATGTTGTTTTGGAAGATGATTAATGAAGATTATGGCTATGACAGGGATAATGGTATGATAATGGGAATGATGATGATGATGATGATGATAAGGATCATGATAATGGTAATAATGATAATATGATAATGATAATAGTAAAGATGATAATAAGGATGATAATAATGGCAAAGTTAATAATGATGATATTAGTGGTAATAGTAATAATGTCGACAATAGAAAATAGATGATGATAATAATTATAGTGATTAATAATGATAATAAAGATCCTTCTACTACTAATGATAATAATAGTACTGATGATAATGAAAATGTAAAGAATTATGATAATGAAATAATAATGATAATGATAATAATAATATGATGTTGATGATGATAATAATAATAATAATAATAATAATAATAATGATAATAATAATAATAATAATAATAATAATAATAATAATAATAATAATAATAATAAATAAATAATAATAATAATAATAATAATAATAATAATGATAATGATAATGATAATAATAGTAACGATAATAATGATGATAACGATAATAATGATGATAATAGTAATGATAACAACAACAGTAATGATAGTAATTATATTGATGATAGTGATGATGATTGTGATAATGATAATGATGATAATGATAATAATGATATAATAGAAATAAGAATTATTTTGATAACAATGGTAATAATAGTAATAACAATAACAGTAATAACGACGATAATAATGGTAATAACTGTAATCATAGTGTGAATGATCCTAATCATGATCATGATTAATATGATCACAATTATAACAACAATATCAATATACATAGCAATGATAATGATAATGATGATATTAATAATAATACTAATGAAAATAACGATGGTAATAAATAATAATAATAACGATGATCTTGCTCCTACGGCCACTATTTAATACTACTGATACTAATACAAATATTAATGATATTACTTATTTTGATATTGATACTACTAATAATACTAATTATGTTTTGATACTGATGCTGATGCGAATACTGATAATGATGATTATTGGGATTTTGATAATGACAGTGATGATGATAATGATAGCAGTGATTAAATGAATAATGATAATGTAATGATAGAATAGTAAATAATAATGAATAACGATAGTGATGATAATAATAATGATGATAGTAATAATAATGATAATGATAATGATAATAGTAATGATAATGAAGTTGGTGATATAAGTTATGATTATGACAACAATATTGATAGTAGTAAAGAGAACTATAAGGAAGATGAAAAAAGTATCGTTTTTTTTTTTTTTTTTTTTTTTTTTTTGAGGGGCGGGGGTCATTTGGAAATTTCTGGTCAATATATTACCGTAATAATACCTTTTCTGTATTCAAAAGGGTAAATATAATGATGATAAAGATATTGGCATATTTGTAATAATAATAATGATAATGATAACAACAAAAACAAAAATAGTAATTATTGATGAAGAAAAGGAAGAAAATAATGACATGAAGAAGAAGAAGAAAGAAGAAAAAAAACAAGAGTTGTAAAAAGCGGGTGTAACAACAACAACAAAAACAAAAATAGGAATTAATGATAATGAAAAGGAAGAAAATATAATAAAAAAAAAATCCAAAGAGAAAAACAACAACAACAAAAATAGAAATTAATGATGATGAAAAGGAAGAAAAACAAGAAAAAAATCCAAAGAAAAAACAAGATTTATAGAAAGCGGGTTTTGTGTAGGTGTTTACCAGGTGTCATTCCTTGGCAACAAATACGAGTCAAAATACACGTTCAAATAAGACGCTAGTTCCTATGCCTCACTCGTACAGGGTGATTCAAAAGCTGGGGGGGGGGGGGGGGGTAATTTGGGCATCCATTTGTTATGATTTTTTTTTTTTTTTGGTGAACATTTTTGTCTCATTTTCGTGTTTTTTCCGCATTATTTTGGTTCTCGTTTTTTTTTTTGCGTCTTATGGGGTGGGGTGGGGGTGGGGGGTGAAGGGAGGGGGGTGGGGGTGGGGGGAGGGGGGTGAAAGGAGGGGGTGGGGGAGGTGAATGGAGGGGATGAAGTGAGGGGATGGTGATGGCACATGGAAGGGGGAGAGGGGATGGAGGTAGGGGGGAGGGTGTGGAGGTAGGGGGGAGGGTGTGAAGGTAGGGGAGTGAGGGTGTGGAGGTAGGGGAGAGGGTGTGAAGGTAGGGGGAGAGGGGGTGGAGGTAGGGGGGGGAGGAGTATGGAAGGGGAGGGGGAGGAAAAGGGGGGGAGGAGGTACGTGAAAACCATTCACTAAAACGTCTTATAAGAAAATGACCAAGATTGGACCTCCTCCATCACCAAGACAACACATACATTTCGTCTCAAATACACGTAAATCCTCTCTCTTCTCTCTCTCTCTCTCTCTCTCTCTCTCTTCTCTCTCTCTCTCTCTCTCTCTCTCTCTCTCTCTCTCTCTCTCTCTCTCTCTCTCTCTCTCTCTCTCTCTCTCTTCTCTCTCTCTCTCTTCTCTCTCTCTCTCTCTCTCTCTCTCTCTCTCCTCTCTCCTCTCTCTCTCCTCCTCTCCTCTCCTCTCCTCTCCCTCTCTCTCTCTCCTCTCTCTCCTCTCTCTCTTCTAATCTTTAATCTTTTTTTTTAACTGATGACGATTTCGCCGCAAAATGTATGCAAATTTCCATCTATTATTTCAATCTCATTCTTTACAAGATTTTTTTTTTTTTTTTTTTTTTTTTCTTTTTTGTCGCAATTACTGCGGTTCGAGAATCAGATGTTTTACGGAATGCCGCAAGATGGCGCTCGGATTGCGGCAAAGAGAGGAATTGTTCGTCGAAGAATTTTTGTTATTTTGTTCCTTGTTCTTTTGTTCTTTTGTTCCCTTTTTCTTTTTTTTTTGTTCCTTGTTTCTTGTTTCTTTATTATTTTCTCTTTTGTTCTTTTGTTCTTTTTTTGTTCTTTTGTTCCCTTTTTCTTTGTTCTTTGTTCCTTATTCTTTGTTCTTTTGTTTCTTGTTCTTTGTTCTTTATCATTTTCTCTTTGTTCTTTTTTATTTTCTTGTTATTTGTTTCTTATTTTTGTGATTTGTTATTTTTATTTGCTCTTTGTTTTCTGTTGTTTGTTCTTTGTTTTCTGTTTTTTTTTATTGTTTGTCCTTCGTTCTCTATTTTTTGTTCATTGTTTTCATTTTTATTGTTCTTTGTTGTCTTTTATGTTGTTTATTTATTCTTTATTTTTGCTCTTTGTTACTTTTCCTTTGTTCTTTTTTATATTTTGTTCTTTGTTCTTTATCTTTGTTCTTTGTTCGTGATGATGCAGTCGCGCGAGAGAATTTTAATTGCGTCATTTCTCATGTTTTAAGAGACGTGAATGTTCGTTCTAAGAATCAACAAAGAATTACAACATACAACATATAAATTCTTAATTAAGAAATCGATAAATGATAACAAAATCCTTAATAAATAGTCATGGAATAATAAAGAAAATGATAACAAAATCTTTAATCAATAGTCATGGAACAAAAATGAATACTTTTCGTACAAAGAACAAGAAGCAGATTATGAATAGGTGAGAGAAAGTAAACAGAATAGACATGAAGGTTTTATAATGACACTCTCATTTGCATATTAGCATATTTTGGCCGAGTACTAGAATGTTCATTGTATTGAGTATTAAAGATTATATTTTTTCTCTAATTTATTTTATGTTATTCTTTTTTTTTTTAAGTATTTATTCGCTAACTTGCTTATTCCTGTTTATCCGTTTAATTATTTTTTCTTATATATATTTGTCTTGTTTATATATTTATCTATTCGTATTTGTCAGTTTTTTTATCCAATCTTTATTGATATATGTATTCTGTTCGTATTTAATCATTTATATCTATTTATCTTTTCTTGGATTTTTATATCGCTTTTAATCATCTCTTGAATTTTATATCTTTTTTCAAATCAATATATATTTTTTTTATATCGCTTTTAAATCATTTTTTTTTCTAAACTCATTTACCACTTTTTGTTTTATTTATTTTCCTTTTTTTCTTATATTCTTTCTTAACTTTTATTTATTTTCCTATTTTATTCTTATATTCTTTCTTAACTTTTATTTCCTTTCCTTTTTTATTCTTATATTCTTTCTTATCTATACGCTTTTATTCACTTTTTTCCTTCCACGACTTTCGTTCGTATGAAGACAGACAGACAGACACGCAAATATCTATTATTCTTTGAGTCTGAACGAATTAAATGAAAATGGGTGAGCATTTTAAAAGGAAAATTGAATTATCAAAAATATATGTGTTCTTTTAATTAATATCATCCTGACAAGACGACTGAGTTGTGAATGATGGCTTATCATATTTCTAATTATCTGTTTATCACGCACATAGACGCTAATGATACATGGTGACGTAATATTTGATTTTGTGAGTGATTAAATACATAAGGGTTTAGATGTTTGTGGACCGCAGTTATGATACTCTGTATGGAAGCCACATCCACATGGGTAGTACTACAGGTATTCTACACATACACATAAACACACACACGCACACACACACAACACACACACACACACACACACACACACACACACACACACACACACACACACACCACACACACACACACACACACACACACACACACACACACATTCACTAACTCACTCACTCTCACTCTCACTCACTCACTCACTCACTCACTCTCTCTCTCTCTCTCTCTCTCTTCTCTCTCTCTCTCTCTCTCTCTCTCTCTCTCTCTCTCTCTCTCTCTCTCTCTCTTCTCTCTCTCTCTCTCTCTCTCTCTCTCTCCTCTCACACTAACACACACACATAAAGAAATCGATTCTCTGTCGCCCACACACATACAAAATTAAGATAATAACAAAAAAGAAAAAAATAAGAAAAAAGAAAAGAAAAAGAGAAAGAAAGAAACAGAGGAATGCGAAGACAAGTTAATAACCGGTAATCAGGATTTTTTTGACACTAATATATCAGCTTTTGCCTCAAGAATTCGGTAATGATAAAATGACTTCTCTGGATTGATGACATCTGCCTAGGCTTCGGTCGGGTTATTCAAGGACGTCGTCAAGCTGTTATTGCTTCTTCTTCTTCTTCTTCTTCTTTTACTTCTTTATCTTCCTCTGATTCATCTTCTTCTTCTTCTTCTTCTGATTCATCAACTCTTCTTCCTCTTTTTTTTCTTTTTTCGTCTCTTTCTCCTTATCATTTCATATTATTCTCCTCTATCCTCCTTCTCTTCATCTTCATCATTATCAATCATCATCATCATCTTCCTCCTCCTCCTCTTTATTTTATTTTCTTCATCTCCTGCTTCTTCCTCCTCCTCTTTTCTTCTTCTTCTTATCATTACTATTCTCCTCCACCTAATCCTGCTTCTTCATCATCTTCTCATCATCATCATCATCATCTTCATCTTCTTCTTCTTCTTCTTCTTCTTCTTCTTCTTCTTCTTCTTCTTCTTCTTCTTCTTCTTCTTCTTCTTCCTTCTTCTTCTTCTTCTTCTTCTTCTTCTTTTTCATCATCATTCTTCTTCTTCTCTTCTTTTTCATCTTCTCCTTCCTCCTCATCTTCTTCATCTCCTTCATCATCATCTTCTTCTTGCTTCTCTTTCATCATTCTCTCTTCTTTTCTTCTTCTTCTTCTTCTTTCTTCTTCTTCTTTCTTCTCCTCACCATCATCTTCTTCCTCCTCCTCCTCTTCCTCCTCCTCCTCCTCATCATCATCATCATCTTCTTCTTCTTCATCATCATCTTCTTCATTTCTTTTTTTGTGAGTGTATGCAAGATGTCCTCATGATATCGGTATTCACTTGCAATAATTTCGTAGTTTTTTATTTATGTATTGACACGTTGCAGCTTTCTGGGAGATAAATGTGTTTATTTATTTATTTATTTATTTATTTATTTATCCGATCATGGATGTCATGAGTAAAGAATATAGATAATGAGTAAAATTTGTAGATGATGAGTAAGAATATAAAGAATGAGTAAAAGATGTAAATAATGAGTAGAAACATATATGAGTAAAATTATAGATGAGTAAGAATATAAAGAATGAGTAAAAGATGTAAATAATGAGTAGAAACTATAGATAATGAGTAAGAATATAAATTATGAGTAAAAATATGAATAATGAGTAAACATTCTAGATGATGAGTAAGAATATGAATTATGAGTAAAGATATAACTCATGAGAAGAAAATATAAATCCTGAGTATGAAATATACCTCATGAGTAGAAAATATAACTCATGAGTAAAAAACACAACTCATGGGTAAGACTATAAATCATGAGTAGAACAATTGAATCATTAGTAGGAAATATAAGTCATTGGTAAGTAATATGACATGAGTAAGGAATATAAATCATGAATATAAAATATATATAATGAGTAAATTATGAATTATGAGTAAAATACAGATTATGAGTAAAAAAAAGATATGTCATGAATAGAAAACATGTCATGAGTACAAAATATAAATCCTGAGTAAAAAAAAATATAACTCATGAGTCAAAATTAACTTTAAAATATTAAATCCAGTGTAAAAATTGCAGATTATGAGTCAAAATCAAGTCTAGAATATGCTTTATATATAAGGACGTGTCTGTAAGCTTAAAAGTGACATAAAACTCTACAAAAAAAACCGTTTAAAATGAGCAGCCATTTGACACGGAGAGACTCTAAAAGATGGGTCATTGTCACACCATCTGTGCTGGATGAGAAAAAAAAAAAGGCGCGGAGTGGATGCTAACACACAGTTTGTTGAGATTATAATTCACTTTATAATTCACTTTATGACTTTATAATGGTTGGGAATTTCTTTTCAAAATGAAACGTTTAGGATTCTTCGAAGACGTAAATAGACTTTTAGAGTTTGTAGTGACTAGGGGAAGAATGTAGGAAGAGATATAGTGAATAAGATTTATAAATAGAGAAATGGAATACGGATACAAAATATGTATAAGTAATTATATGCCAAAGAAGTAGATGTGATAAATATTAATTTCTACTTTTAAGCTGAAGCAAAAACAACCTATTGAAATCTTTTTCTTATCCCCCCACCCCCTCAAAAAAAAAAAAAAAAAAAAAAAAAAAGAAGAAAAAGAAAGAGAGAAAGAAAGAAAGAAAGAAAGAAAGAAATAAAAAAAAAAATATTCTTACCGGTAACTCTGATTATTACATTCGTGAATTATCATTAGTAATCATACTAATCATGGTTACATTTTTTCTATTAGTTTTTCTTATTAGTTTTTTTGTTTTGACAAAATTTTGCTCGCATACTCGAACGTTCAACCGCATTTCTCTTAAGATATTTACGAAAACAAGGTTACATATTTCTTATTAGTTTTTTTGTTTTGACAAAATTTTGCTCGCATACTCGAACGTTCAACCGCATTTTAAGATATTTACGAAAACAAATCAATTACTTAGACTCTCACGAATGACGTCATGCAAAGTGCTCAAAGTTATTTGGATGAATTGTGCACTTTGAGTAGGAGTGTGTCATGAAAATTGCAGAACTTCAGTAGAACGTGATTTCTCCGGACACACAACACAGCAACACACACAGACACAGACAGACACAGAACACACACCACAGACAAGACACACAACACACAACGCACACACACACACACACAAACACACACACACAGACACAAACACACACACACACATACACAAACACACCCCTCACAAACACACACACACACACATATATATATATATATATATAAAGAAGCACAAAATCCTTCTCCTTTCCTCCCTCCTTCCTCCTCTTCCTCCTCCTTCCTCCCCTCCTCCTCTCCTCCTCCTCCTCCTCCTCCTCCTCCTCCTCCTCCTCCTCCTCCTCCTCTCCTCCTCCTCCTCCTCCTCCTCGGCGCCGACAAAAAGCCTCGCTCGCTCCTTCGCGACTACCCCTCCCCCCTCCCCCCCCTCCCCTAGGGATATCGCAGGCCTCACGGGGGGGGGCAAGAAGGGCGAGGGGGGGAGGGCAAGGAGGGCGAGGGGGGGAGGCGGGGGGGGGGGGCGTGGTGTCTTAATCGCTGGTTGACTCATATTTTGGGGGTTTTTGTTTTTCGTCTTTGCTATTAAGTGCGAGTGAATAGATAGTTATGTTTGTATATTTATAGGTATATATAGATAGATAAATAGATAGATAAATAGATAAATATAAATGGATAAATAAAAGATATATATCTATATCTATCTATCTATATATATATATATCTATCTATATCTATACTATCTATCTGTCTATCTACACACACACACACACACAAACACACACACACACACACACACACACACACACACACACATGTATAGTATGTGTATGTGTGTATTTATCATACAATCGTGAGTTCCATATTCCATTACATTCGGTTTAATCAATTACAGTGTAACTTGTAATTATCTAACAGAAGACATAAAAAGACAAAGACATACACAATAAATAACGCCACATGATATTAAACAAACGTGCCCCGTCATTTTAGTTATATAATTCTAAGAAAATGCAATACTTCCTTGTTTTGTTTTTACCTTCCACCAAGAGCACTTCATTAATCATTAAATCGCTTCACTAAGTCTTCATGCAAAGAATTCTTGTGCCCGAAAATAAAGTACTTTTATTTTTTTTTTTTTGCAAAAATATATATTTTTTGGTGTATTTTTACTACGTATTTAAGTTAATTACATATACAAGACACATATGCACACACACAGCACACACACACACACACACACACACACACACAACACACACACCACACACACACACACACACACACACACACACACACACACACACACACACACACACACACACACACACACAACATACATATATATATATATATATATATATATATATATATATATATATATATATATATATATATATATATAATATATATATGTGTGTGTGTGTGTACATGCGTGTGTGTTTTGTAAACGTAATGCCATGAGGCGATATTTCTAAATTCTAGTTCCACAAGAAGGATCCTGACAAAACCACCATTTTTTTTTTTTTTTTTTTCTCTCTTTCCTTCCTCCCGCTTGTCCTCGTTCATCCGACTTGACCCTTTGACCTTCGTTGTTTTATTGAACTTTATTGGTGTTGTGTCCATAAAGGAGTTTGACAAGACCTTGGAGACGCCCTTGTAAAAATTGTCCACCTCTTGTTTATGGCGTTATATCTGATCCTCTTGGTAATCTGACCTTCCTGACCTTATACGTAAGCTGACCTGAGTGACCTCGCGTGTGCTACGGGAGTCACGTGACCCCCCAAGGAACATGATCCAAAAGGCCATCATCCCATATCGACAGCTCCATCAGACAGCCCTCATCGTCCATTTTTTCACGATGATGATTAACGTATATACATATATATAATAAGCAATCTATCATCCCATTTTCTCTATTCTTCGAAATCGCGTTTTTTTGTGGTTCCTTTCAAGGGGAAACCCTTTTAAATCCGAAGATTAGAGAGAGTACGAAATCTGATCCTCTTTTGTTCGGAAAAAGCGAAGGATAAAAATCTTCTGCACGATTGGATCCTATTCGTCTCTCTTTTAAAGGATTTTGGAAGATGAGAAGTGAGGGGGGTAGGGGAAGGAGGGAGAGAGGGAGAGAGGGAGAGAGGGAAAGAGGGAGATAGGGAGAAAGGGATTTTGCTATTTAGCTTATCTGTGTAATCGAGGAAAAAAAAAGGGAGTGAGATTGGGAAACGTGTCATTTCGTATGAATAGATTGTATAGATAGATATTTTGTTTATCTCCTGGCTGGGATTGGCTTTGGGCGCTAGATTTACGGAGAAAAGAAGAAAAATATAGGTTTAAGTTATAACTTATTATCTTTTATTTTTTTTTCTCTAAAAGACGTTTCGTCCCGCGTACACTATCCCCTAGAGAGAGAGAGAGAGAGAGAGAGGAGTGTGGGTTTCGCGTACATGTGCGCGACGAGCGAGGTCCACACATAGAGATCATCCCTAGAGAGCGCAGTATCGACGACGGAAGAGAGATGGGAGAGAGAGGATGGCTGGGACTGAGAGGAGGAGGTCGGCGATGGCGAGAGAGAGAGAAGGAAGAGGATCGAGAGAAGAGGAGAGGAGAGAGAAGAGAGAGAGACGACTGAAGAGACTAAAGATGGATAGGTGGTAGACTAGACAGACAGATAGATAGAGAGAGATTGATGGATAGATAGATACATACATACATGCATACAGATAGACAGCAAAGAGACCAAGCAATGTACTTTACATAAGCCTGTGATTTTTCAAGATTTTTTTTGTGATTTTTTTGTTCTCTGTGTATATGTACATGTACCTCTGTCTGTGTATGTCCTTCTGTCTGTCTGTCAGTTCATAGCTCTTTTTTTTCTCTCTTCTTTCTTCTCTCATCCATTTTACATAATTGGTTTATTAAGAATCTATTCCAGTATATTTTTTTATTGAGCTCACATCACACTTTCTCTTCCTTATAAGCTAATATCTTCTTTTTTTCGTCTCGATCTAATTATCCATTATCTCTTCATCTCTCTTTTTCTCTGGCGTGGAGTGTGATGCGAGATACTCTTACTAATCTTTGTATTGCATCACTTCCTCTTTCTTTTCTTTATTGTCTTTCTTTACCATTCATTTCCCTCTCTCTTCCTTATTCTCTTTATTTACCATTCATCTTCCTTTGTTTTTGGTTCTCAAGCTTCTTATCTGTTTTTTTTAAATTAATTTTCCTCTTCCTTCTTCCTCTCTCATGTCAGTTTCTGTTTTCTCTCGTTATAATTTCATCCCCCTTTCCACTTCCCTTCCTCTTTCCGTCCCAGTTATTCGATTTTCCTTCGCTTTATCTTAATTTCTATTCACTTCCTTCCCAAACATCAATTTTTCTCTTACTCTCTTCTCCTCGCTCACGAAATCCGTCTATAGAACTTTCAAATTTTATTCTCATTTTCTTTCTCCTTCTCACTTCCTCATTCCAGTATCAGTTAACACTCCCTCTCCCTCCTTCATATCTTCCTTTTGCTATCCACCTCCTACTCATTTTCCTTCTCCTCCTCTTCATCGTCTTCCATTTCCACCTCCATCTCCTCTTCATCATCATTTTCCTCCTCTCCTCCACCTCCACCTTTCCGCTCCCCTCCCCTCACCTCCACCACCTCAACTTCCCTCCTCCCTCCACCTCCACCTCCCTCCCCTCCACTTCCACCTCCTCCCTCTCCCTCTCTCCTCCTCCACCTAACCACCTCCACCACCTCCTCTACCCACTCCCCTCCACACCACCTCAACCTCCACCACCTAACCACCTCCATACCTCCCTCCTCTCCCTCTACCTCCCTCACCCCTCCACCTCCACCACTTTCACTTCCTCCACCTCCACCACCTGACCACCTCCCTCCTTCCCCCTCTCCCCTCAACCTCCACCTCCACCTCCACCACCTCCTCCTCCCTCTCCCTCTCTCCTCCTCCCCCACCACTTCCCTCTTCCACCTCCACCTCCACCACCTAACCACCTCCCTCCCTCCCTCCTTCAGGCATAGACGGGACATGCTCTCCGTGAGGTCCGACAAGGACGAGTTCGGATACGTGTTCCTCCGTCAGCGGCTCAACGAGAGGAAGAATTACTCGTTCGTGGTGACGGTTTCGGACACGGACGGGGACACCACTGAAGTCATCTCGCGAATCATTCCGACGAGTGGGGGACCCGCTGTCGGACATCTTCTCGACTTCTCCTCTTCGGCGACGGTGAAGGAGGTGAGGAATGGAGGAGGAGGGGGGGGTGGGGAGGAATGGGGGGAGGGGAGAATGGGGAATGGGGAGAATAGAAGGAAATGGGAGGGGAGGGAGAGGGGGGAGGAAGGGGGGAGGGTGGAAGGACCCCGCTGGACATCTTTCTCGACTTCTCTTCTTCGGCGACGGTGAAGGAGGTGAGGAATGGAGGGAGGAAGGGGGATGGGGGGGGGAATGGGGGAGGAAGGGAGGAAGGGGGAGGGGGATAAAGGGGGAGGAATGGGGGAGGGTGGGAGGACCCCGCTGTCGGACATCTTTCTCGACTTCTCTCTTCGGCGACGGTGAAGGAGGTGAGGAATGGGGGGGAAGGGGGATTGGGAATGGGGGGAGGGAAGGAGGAAGGGGGGGATAGGGGGAGGATGAGGTGGAGGACCCGCTGTCGGACATCTTTCCGACTCTCCTCTTCGGCGACGGTGAGGAGTAGGAATGGAGCGGGGAAGGGGGAATGGGAGGGGAGGGAGGAGGAAAGGGGAGGGGGAATGGGAGGACCCCGCTGTCGGATATCTTTCTCGACTTCTCCTCTTCGGCGACGGTGAAGGAGGTGAGGAATGGAGGGAGGAAGGGGGGGGAGGAGGAAGGGGAGGAATGGGAGGGTGGGGAGGGGAGGGAGAAAGGGAGGGGGAATGGGGGAGGAATGGGGGAGGTGGAAGGACCGCTGTCGGATATCTTTCTCGACTTCTCTTTCTTCGGCGACGGTTAAGGAGGTGAGTGTGGGAGGGGGGAGGGAGGAAGGGGGGAGGGGGCAGTAGGGATGGGGGAGAATGGAAGGAATGGGAGGATGAAGGGATGGGAAGGGGTGGAGAATGGAAGGAATGGGAGGGAGGAAGGGGGGAGGAAGGTGGGAGTATGGAAGGAAAGAGGAGGGAGAAAAGGGATGGAGAATGGAAGGAATGGGGGGGGGGGGAGAAAAAGGATGGAGAATGGACAGAATTGGGAGAGGAATGGATGGAGAATAGAAAGAAAAAGGAGGGAGAAAGGGATGGAGAAGGGAAGGAATGGAGAATGGACAGAATTGGGAGAGGAATGGATGGAGAATAAAAAGAAAAAGGAGGGAGGAATGGATGGAGAATGGAAGGAATGGGGGGGAGAAATGGATTGGAGAATGGAAGGAGGGAGGAGAAATGGAGTGGATATGAAAAAAATGGGGAGAAGAAACGGGATGGAAATGGAAGAAGGTGGAGAGGAAAGAGGGTGGAAATTAAGAAAAATAAATAAGTAAATAAAAATGCTGTAATCATTATTCTCGGCATCTCTCTTTTGATTTTGAATTCAAATAGTAATGATATACTTCAATGATGATAATGATAATAATACTAACAACAACAACAATAATGATAATGATAATGATAATAATCATAAAAAACAATAACAAGAAACAGACAAAAAAGCAAAAGAAAAAAAAAAAAAAAAAAAAAAAAAGGAAGAAACATGTTTGAATTTTGTATTTTACTACAAAACTGAAAAGACGAAAGAGACGCAAGGTATTTTTATTATTATTTTTGCATATTAGCAAAAATGACATAATGAATAGATAGAAAATGACTAAGAGAGGTCAAGGGTCAAAGGTCAAAGGTAACTCCTCTCTCATTCATCATTAACACAATATAACTTGCATTTAGAAGATAGACGTTTTAATTTAACTAACGAGATATAATATATATATATATATATATATATATATATATA
>NW_020870911.1:790325-795325 GCF_003789085.1 Penaeus vannamei | reverse complement strand
CCCCCCTCTTTTCCCTCTTCCTCTCTCTTTCTTCCTCTTCCTCTTTTCCATCTTCATCTTTCTCCAACTCCCTCTTCCTCCCCTTCCCCCTCTCTCTTTCTCCCTCTATCTTTCTTCTCTCTCCTCTCCCTCTCCTCTTCCTCTCTTCTCTCCCTCTCCCTCTTTCCTCTCTCTTCTTCTCCCTCTCCCTCTTCTTCTCTCTTCTTCTCCCTCTCCCTCTCTCTCCCTCTCCCTCTCCCTCTTCCTCTATCATGACCCGAATACCATGTTGACTCCAATCCGGCAAACCCTTAATTATCATGTACATAATTATCCCATTCATCTGGAGAAATTACAGGAAATCAATAAGGTAAGTTGAGTGGCTTTTTATAGCCCTTTCTTCGTCCAAATCCACGGGTTCCTTGGCGCTTTCTTGAGCTCTACGACAAGACTTTCTTGAGAGATCCGATGCCTTCGCGTCGTGTGTGACGTCGGGTAATATATCTATTAAGGATTATATTCATTAGATAATATTTTGGGAAGGGTTATGGAGGCGTGGCACGAGAGACTCCGAGTGGGTGGGGTTGCAATGGATTATTTTTAGGGTACTTCGCTTGGGGTCTGATTTTGAGTTGGATTTTATGCGTTTACGTTTATCTATATATCTATATGTGTATATGTATTTGAATATATATATGTATATATATATATGTAATATATATATATATATATATATATATATATATATATATATATATATATATATATGTGTGTGTGTGTGTGTGTGTGTGTGTGGTGTGTGTGTGTGTGGTGTGTGTGTGTGTGTGTGTGTGTGTGTTGTGTGTGTGTGTGTGTGTGTGTGTGTGTGTTGTGTGTGTGTGTGTGTGTGTGTGTGTGTGTGTGTGTGTGTGTGTGTGTGTGTTGTGTGTGTGTGTGTGTGTGTGTGTGTATGTATGTATATGTGGTATGTGTGTGTGTGTTTATATATTTATATATATGTATATGCATCTCTATTTGCGTGCTGGTTTGCCGTGCCATTTCCTGTATGAATTGTCAACTTTACAAACAAGCATTTTCACAGCTCTTGAAAAACATTTGTGTTACAATTTGTCAAAACGAAAATTGTAAGCCTATTTTTTTCTTTGTTTTGTGAATATCTTAACAACACGAGAAAAAAAAACACAACATATAATTCCAGTTGTTTATCAGGGATTATTTGACGTCATAAAAATAACGTTATTTTTATTCAAGGTTAAAATTCGTTTCATTATATATCACCCTAACTGTTGTTGTTTATGAAACATGTATAAATGTAATGATATAAAATGCAGACTAAATGGTGATACTAAATGAGAAATATGTTTTATTCATAAAATCTAGTTCTATTTTCTCTATCTGTATACGTATGTATGTTTATACATGTATATATGTATATGTATACAAACACTCACACACACACACACACATATACATATGTATATATATTTTGTGTATATATATGTATATTTATGTATATATAAATAAACATATATTTTCATATATATATATATGTATAAATAAATAAATATATATATATATATATATATATATATATATATATTATATATATATATATACAGACACAAAACCCCATCTTCCCACCTCCTGCCGAGCAGAGCTCCCCTCCCCCCCCCCCCACACTCATACATCCTTCAAAGCTGTCCATTTATCATCACCTCTTATCTCTCCTGGCGACGAGATGACCTTTGACCTCCTCCACGGGGCTCCACACACACACACGAGGAGAGGTTTCTGTGCGACAAGTGTAGTGTGGTTCTTCCCATGATAGGATTCTTTACGGGTTTCCACTGCAACACGAAACAAACTGTTGCTTATTTTTTTTTTTTTTTTGTATCTTAGGATTAACGGTAAAGACGTTATTTTGTTTTGGTGTGATTTTCTGTCTTTGGATTTCGGGAAAAGAGTATTTTTGAAAGTTTTATACGTAGGGTCCTTTGATGTATTCGTGATGGGGAGTTGTTGATGTTTATTTGTAAGTCTTGTTAGCGTCTAGCATCTCTATTTAACTTCCTTATTCTTATCAAAACTTAGGAGATTAGCCTAAAAAAGGGAAGGGAATGAAAGAAAAGTTTCGCATTAATCATGAAATAAAAGCAAATATAGCAACGAAATCCCCATGACGGAAATACCAGCGCCATCTATCAGCAATAAAATCCCCACGACGAAAAAACAGCGCCATCTCTCGGCAACAGAATCCTCACTACGTAAATACCAGCGCCATCTATCGGCAACATAATCCCCACGACAAAATTACCAGCGCTATCTATCGGCAACAGAATACCCACAACGAAATTACCAGCTCATCTATCGGCAAGAAAATCCCCACGACGGAATTACCAGCGCCATCTATCGGCAACAGAATCCTCACTACGTAAATACCAGCGCCATCTATCGGCAACGGAATCCTCACTACGTAATACCAGCGCCATCTATCGGCAAGAGAATCCTCACTACGTAAATACCAGCGCCATCTATCGGCAAGAGAATCCCCACGACGAATTAGCGCCATCTTCGGCAGAGAGAATCCTCACTACGTAATACAAGCGCCATCTATCGGCAAGAGAATCCCAGACGGATTAACGCCATCTATCGGCAACAGAATCCTCACTACGTGAATACCAGCGTCATCTATCAGCAACAGAATCCCCACGACAAAATTACCAGCGCCATCTATCAGCAACAGAATTCCCACGACGAAATTATTCATCCGCCATCTATCGGCAACGGAATCCCCACGACCGCCATCTATCGCAACGGAATCCCCACGCCATAACTCCAGCGTCATCTATCGGCAACGGAATCCCCACGCCATAACTCCCAGCGCCATCTATCGGCCGATGACGCAACTCCCAGGAAGTCCTCCTGTCTCTCTCCTCTAATCCTTGACGTGAGGACCTGGAGCAAGCAAGCAAGAGGGTGCCGTGGAGTGCCTAAAGCTGCTGACGGAGTTGCCGCTCATGTAGGATGGCATAACTCCGACTCAAATGGCAGGTGCTCACGCCAGCGCGGCCATTATCGTCATTCAGACCAAGGACTCTTACTGGCCCGGGTGGAGGGGGGGGGGGAGGGGAAGGCGGGGGAGGGAGAAGAAAGGGGGGAGGAGGGGGAGGGAGAAGAAATGGGGAGAGGGGTAGGCGGGGGAGGTGTGGGGGAGGGGTAAAGGGGGTAGGGTTAAGGGTGTGTTAGGAGACAGGGAGGTAGGGGATAGGGAGGGATAGAAGGGGAAGGTGGGAGGGAGGGAAGAGGAGAGATGAGGAGGAGGGAGGGAGAGAGTGTTGGAGGGAAGAAGAGAGGGAGGGAGAGAGGGAGAGAAGAGAGGAGGGGAGGGGAGAGGGAGGAGGAAGAAGAGAGGGTTGGAGGGAGGAAAAAGGGAGAGAGAGGAGGGAGGGAGGGATTACTTTCACCATTACACGCTGCCGCCAGTGTTACCAACAGCTGCGCCACTACTCGCAGATACGCATCTTACTCCTGCATTCCAATACACAGTGTTACCACCCTTCAAGATACGAATTCCAAGAACAGTTCAGCAGAGACTATTAACTCTTAAGAACAGCTTACTTAACGAAATGCACAATATTCTTTCGTGACAGAAGAAACAGACGAAGAACACCGACGATAACCATTGGGCACTTGCTTCTGTTTACAAAGCCCGAGAGCCGTTGTTACGTGCGCGAAAATATGTTATCACTTCCAGCCGTAATTGCTCAGGCCAAAAATATATTTGCATTTACTCGTGCACACGCATTCATACACATATATAGCACGTACAAACACGCACACATACACGTACAAGCATAAACAAACACGAATGTAGTTAGACACACATACATACGCACATATGCGGATATTTGAGTGAGTGGAGAGAGAGAGAGAGAGAGAGAGAGAGAGAGAGAGAGAGAGAGAGAGAGAGAGAGATTTGAGCTAGATAGATAGATAGAGAGATAGATAAAATAGATAGAAGATAAATAGAGAAAGATAGAGATAGATAAATAGAGAAAAAACGATATAGAATGACAGAGACAGATATGTACCTGTCTAACATCCCTTTGCGCTAGTTAACACCCATATGTACAAGTACCTAGAAGACATAAAGATCCATTCCTACATCGATATATTTTCCGTATATTTCGTATATTTTCCGTATATTTTCGTATATTTCGTATATTTTCCGTATATTTCTATATTTCGTATATGTATTTTTCATATATTTGTATCCTTCTCTTTGATGCGATTTCACTGCTTCAGTAATGATAAGTCGTGACCATTGACCATTTGCTGTGATTCTCGAACGAAACAATAATAAAAAGAACGATAAATATTGACAACCAGATATTAACAACCTGCCTCCTCTTTTCTCTCTGCCTCTGATAAGAACAACAAATATTACAAGCACAATAAAACAACGACAAAACAGCAACAATAACATAACAGCAATAACAAAACAATAACGACAATAAAACAAGAAAAACAACAACAAAACAAAGACAACAACAACGACAACAAAACAAGAACAACGACAACGACAACTAAACAATAACAACAACAATAACAAAAACGTCGATGAAACAAACAGCTCAATGGGAATTTATGGAGAAAGGGGGGTAGCGAAGGGGGTAGAGAGGGGGGGGGGTGAGGAAACAAGTGTTTGCAATTAATAAACCAAAAGACGGTATCTTCCTTTCACGTCCGGCTTGGCAACATTGAGGAAGTTGCAGAGGAGGGAAGAGGAGTGAGAGAGAGGAGTGAGAGAAGAGGAGTGAGGAGAGAGGAGTGAGAGAGAGGAGTGAGAGAGAGAGGGAGGAGAGGAGACGAGAGAGGAGTGAGAGAGAGTGAGAGAGAGGAGAGAGAGAGAGAGAGTGAGAGAGAGAGAGAGGAGAGAGAGAGGAGTAAGAGAGAGAGGAGTGAGAGAGAGGAGTGAGAGAGGAGGAGTGAAGAGAGGAGTGAGAGAGAGAGGAGTGAGA
>NW_020870911.1:775325-777825 GCF_003789085.1 Penaeus vannamei | reverse complement strand
GGTGGAAGTGGCTCTAAGTATGTGGTATGACTTTCCAGTTCAATTTACCTGTCTACCTCACTGAATTTCTACAACAAGAGGTGTACTCGTGTGTGTATGCGATCGCGTATGTAAAGGTATAAGTGTATTCATGGATAGATGCATATCCGATCATATATCTACACGTACTCATATCTACACCTACACACACACACACACACAGACACACACACGCACCCACACACACCCACACACACACACAAACACACACCACACACACACACAGACAAACACACACACACACACACACACACACCACACACACACAAACACACACCCACACATTTCGTACACCCCACACCACAAACACACACACACACACACACATTCGCACCACACCCACACCCCCATGAACCCACCCTCTCCCTTCAAACCCACACCAAAAAACACTTCTCCCACCTCTCAAAAAACCCTGCCGTTAATTCCTTTTCTCTCTCCTTTTCAGGGCGAACTAAGATTCATGTTCAAGGTATCGTCTCGCCTCTTCTACACCGACAGCTTCCAAGGTCAGGTCAAGCTACAGGGTCAACTGGACTACGAGAAGAGTAACCTGTACGTGTTACTACTCTGCGCCCCTGTGAGTACTCGCTTCTGGAGAGGAGGGGGGGGGGTGGGAGAGGGGGGGAGGTGGGAAAGGGGAGGAGAGAGAGGGGGGAGGGAGGGGTGAGGGGAAAGAGAGAGGGATAGGTGAGTGGAGTGGGGGAGGGAGAAGGAGGGAGGGGGAGGAAGGGAGGAGGAGGAAGGAGGAGGAGAGGAAGGGAGGGAGGGGAGGGAGAGGAGAGGAGGGAGGGAAGGAGAGGAGGAGAGGAGGGAGGAGAGGAGGGAGGAGGAGGGAAGAGGAGAGAGAGAGAGAGAGAGAAGAGAGAGAGAGAGAGAGAGAGAGGAGAGAGAGAGAGAGAGAGAGAGAGAGAGAGAGGGAGAGAGAGAAAGAGAGAGAGAGAGAGAGAGAGAGAGAGAGAGAGAGAGAGAGAGAGAGAGAGAGAGAGAGAGAGAGAGAGAGAGAGAGAAGGGGAAAGACAGTTATAGATAGACATATAGAGAGATGGATAAACAGATAGATACATAACAGAGAGATAGATAAATAGATAGATAGAGAGTGTGTGTAAAGACCTAATGGTATAGATTATAAGACATTCCCAATATTCCTGCGTACAAACAACCAATAAATTATCGATTTCTTTAGCTGTCACATGAACGATGAAAAGGCCTTAGTCATCTCTTTAGTCAACATAACTATGAAATACTTTCTTTAACATTAATTTGAATAATATAAACATCCTTGTACCTGTTTTTTTTTATTTATATTTCTACTCCTAGTCATAGTAATTTTCAACAATATTAAAAAAAAAATGCGCTGGTTAATTGAAAGCAAACATGTCACTCTTAATTGTATTGACATAAGAGCGGATTCCTCTTACGAGAACAACGGGATAATAGACCTTATAGCCCCAATGTGTCTGCGTAGTTGGGTGCTTGTCATGCTTATTGGACACGGTGGGATGGGGGCTGTGGGGGGGAGGGGTAGGGGGGTAGGGTAGGAGAGGGGATGATATAAGGATGGGGGTATAAGGTATGAGGGAGGGTGAGGGTATAAGTATGTGGGATGGGGGGGGGGAGTATGAGGCGAGATTTGGGTATGAGGGAGATACGAAGAGGTATGTGGGGGGAGTATGAGGCGAGGACTAGGGGTATGAGGGAGAACGGGAAGAGGGTATGGGGGGAGTATGAGCGAGACTAGGGTATGAGGGAGCATACGCGGAAGAGGTATGTGTGGAGTGAAGGAGATGGGGTAAGGTATGAGGGAGGATGAGGGAATAAGCTATGTGGGGGGAGTATGAGGCGAGACTAGGTATGAGTGAGATAATGGAAGAGGTATGTGGGGGGGGGGGTATGAGGCGAGAACTAGGGTTTATGAGGGAGATACGGGAAGTTGGTATGTGTGGGGGGGGAGTATGAGGCGAGACTAGGGTATGAGGGGAGATAGGGAAGAGGGTATGTGTGGAGGGAGAGGAGAAGGAATAAGGTATAAGGAAGGAGGAAGAGGGGGAAAGGGGGGTTATATTTAAGGGGGGGGGGTGGAGATAAGGATGAGGAAGGGAAAGAAAATAGGCGTGGAAGGGATGATCTCTCCCGAAAAAAAAAATGAGTTAGTAAAAGAAAATGAGTAGATTGAATGATTTTTTCCTAATTACACTCATCATTTCCACTTTCAAAGAATCATTGATAATTATTCCTTGAACGAGAAAAAAAAACAACAACAAACACCGCTAACATTTAATTTAGAAAAGAGAGAGAAAAAGAAAGAAAGAAAGAAGAGGAGTAAAAGATAGAAAAAAATGGATTAAGAAATTAGGTCATGTTTATAACCCAAAAAGAAAAAAAAAAAGGGAAAAAGAAAAGAAAAAGAAAAAAAAAAAACCATAAAGGCAGGCGAACCCAGAGAGAGAAAAAAAAGGAAAAG
>NW_020870911.1:755249-757749 GCF_003789085.1 Penaeus vannamei | reverse complement strand
TTTTCCCGACCCTCGCAAGCAGCCGCACAAAGCAACATTTCCTTGTCTGTGGGACGACCTCGACGCCGTAAAGAGTGACGATGAAGAATCAACAAAGAAATAAAAAATAGATGATATACCAACACCTCGCACGAGCTGTGGGCGGGGCTTACTATTCTTCAGTTGAAGCAAAGGAAGAGAAGATGAGAAAAACGAAGGACGAAGGATAATACAAAGATGAAAGCAAAACAAGGCGGAGGGAATGGTCGAAAAAAAAATCGAAATATTTGTAGATGGATTGTAAAGGGAAAAGATCTTTCTGAATTGAATTAAATCAAGAAATTATCAGATTTTGGGAGAAAATCTGATACGTCGACCAAATTTGTGTCTCTTGTGAGCACTTGTTCAGCGGTGGGAAAAGGTCTCCCAGGTGTAATGGACAATCTGGAATATCTGTTGGAATGTGAGAAAATGATATTACTTTTTTATTGTGGAAAGAATCATGATTTTTTTCTGTAGCAATATAAAGTGTTTTTCTTTCATTCTGGAAGATTTTCTGACAGAATGCTTTTAATTCTTAAAAAAGATGATGATAATAATGAAAGGATTCTAATCTAGTCTGACTTTGAATAAACTTTTTTCCCATATTCTAGAAAGTTATTATTCAATAAATAATCTTGTAAATATTTTCTTCCTCATAAAATTTCCCCATTCGCGCATGACACGCCGTGCATGACGTCACCGAAACGAAGACCGGAGGCCGGCGAGCGTCTCACGAACGGCGGGGAGAGCGCTCGCCCGCCGCGGCCTGGCAGCGCCCTCGGACTCGCCTGGCTGAAACCGGGCGGCGAGGAAGACGGCGGGCGGGAGAGAGGGAGAGAAGGGGTGGGAGTGACTCGTTAAGATCTTCATTAGCTTCGCGGGTAGAACATAATTCCCACATTCAGAATTCGTCATGTCCACAAGGCATACTTAATGTATCGTGACGTTAGTAATATTGAAATATAAGTTGACACAGCATGTTATCAAATCATGTCAATAGCAGCGACAGTGATGGCGATAATGTCAGGAATGATATTGGTATTACAGTCTAACAGTCAGTCTTACAAATGCTATTGCTCAACATTAATACTAAATCTAATGCTAATACTAGTGCATATACTTATAATGTTATAAATACTAATATTACGTACTAATATTGATAATACTAATACTAATTAATATTAGTATCAATATTAGGATTAATGTTAGTATGTAGTATAGTGTTGAGTCTCATTATTCTTATTAATAAACGAATACTAATACTCAATAGTAATTCTAACACTGATACTGATACTGATGCTATCACTAACCCTAATGCTGAAAGAACTTCCTAGGCCTTCATTGCTCACAGTGCAACCAGCTCGAAAGTAGACGTTCACTATTTTATCACACCGGAGTCTATATTTTACACGCTGCATAGGTTTTGTAACTCTTTGGATACATAAATAACTTACCTGCAACTGACAAACAAAAATAACCTTTGATAACATCAATAAAAGGCAATGAAATTACTTATCAATATCTCATGGTTGCCTGCAGCTGTCATTGTTTACATACAAAAGCAAAACATCTTGTCTAACTTGTCTGTACAAGCAAGACGAGGATTGCTAAACGCAGAATAATAATAATACTAATACTAATGATAGAATAATACTGATACTAATATTAATAATGATATTGATGCTAATATCACTATTGATACTAATACTAATACTTCATTCTAAATCTGATACTAATACTAATATACTCATACTAATACTGATACTAACACTAATGATAATGATATAGAGAACATATTGATATAAATAAAGAAGATACCACAAATAGTCATAATAATACCGATTATAATTACTGCAGTTCTACTACTACTATTACAAACAGTGAAGCTGTTTTTTATTAATGATAAGAATGAACCTCAAGTGCTGCCCTAAAATACAAAGCAAATATGAACTACCTGCATCACCCTAACTATACAATGAAAAGTACGATTCTAAAATATTTAACAATAAAATATCTCTTAGAAAACCATGTCTTTAAATATGATTAAACTACTGGTATTATGTATATTAAACCTAGTCAGCAGATCTTGTGTCATTGAGATAGTAATTGTAACATAATGCGAGGCTGTGTATTATGTCCAGGTTCATTAAATATGAATTTGCCTTCATGATCCATTCTGCCGTGTATCTGAGAGGTTATCACACAGCTTTTGTAACACAACTGTTCTCTCTCTCTCTCTCTCTCTCTCTCTCTCTCTCTCCTCTCTCTCTCTCTCTCTCTCTCTCTCTCTCTCTCTCTCTCTCTCTCTCTCTCTCTCTCTCTCTCTCCCTCTTCCTCCTCCCTCCCTCCCTCCCTCCTCCCTCCTTCCCTCCTCCTCCTCCCTCCCTCCTCCTCCTCCCTCCCCCTCCCTCCTTCCCTCCTCCTCCCCTCCCTCCTCCCTCCCTCTCCTCCTCCCTCCTCCCTCCCTCCTCCCTCCCTC
>NW_020870911.1:745249-750249 GCF_003789085.1 Penaeus vannamei | reverse complement strand
CTTCTTTCTTTCTGTCTTTTTCCCTTTCTTCTTTTCTTCTCCTTATTTTTCTCCTCCTATTTCTTCTTCTTCTCCTCTTTCTTCTTCTAATCCTTTTTCTTCTTTTTCTTCTTTTCCTTTTCCTTTTCTTCTTTTTTTTCTTTCCTCTTCTTCTTCTTTTCATGCTTATCTTTTTCTTATTATTATTATTTTCCCTTTCCTTCTTCTTATCACTATCATTTTCCCATTCCTTCTCGTTATATTTTTTAAATTCTTATTATTATTATTAGTTTTCTTTTCCTTCTTATCCTCCTCCTCCTTCTTCTTCTTTTCCCTTTCTTACTTTTTCTTCTCTTTCCTTTTCCTACTTCCGTCTTTTTCTTCTATTTGTCTTCTCCTTTTTTCTTCTACTCCTTTCTTCTCTTCTTTTTTTTTCCTTTTTTCTTCTTCTTCTTTTCCTCTTTCTTCTTCTTCTTTCCTTTTCTTCTTCTTTTATCCTTTTCTTCTCTTTCTCTTTTCCTTCTCTTCTCTTCTTGCTTCTCTTCTCTTTCTTTATTCTTTTTCTTTCTTTTCTCCTTTCTTCTTCTTCTTCTTCTTTCCTTCCTTTGCTTCTTCTTTTTTCTACTTCTTTGTCCTCTCCTCCTCCTTTTCTTCTCTTCTTCTTCTTCTTCTTCTCCTTCTTCTTCTTCTTCTCCTCCTCCTTCTTCCTCTTCTTCCGTTGATTTTGTTGCCTCCTCTCTTTCGGGTCTGTTCGTGGTCTCTTCACTAAGTTCTTTGTCTCCTAAACTTGATCTTCCAGCCAAACTCATTACCATCTTTCCTGCTTTGATCCTGCTTGAGATTTAGTGGAGAGAGATCCAACTCCACTCGCAACTCCACATGCTTCCTTCTCCACCAGCTGATTCCACCTCTTGTTCTAATCTTCCTTTTATTGTCTTATGTCTATCTTTATTTTCGTTTGTTTTGTTTGTTTTTTTATCTTTCTTCTTTTGTTATAGGATCTAATCTGATCTAATCTAATCTTCTTCCTTCTCGTGTTACTCTTCCATGCCTCTTTCCTCCTATTTCCTTCTACCTTTCCCCTATTCCTCACCTCTCCTTCCTCCCTCTTCCTCCCTTCCCCCGTTTCCCCTTCCTCATCTCTCTTTCCTCCTCCCTCCACATTCCCGACACTTATTTTCCCTTTCCCCTCTCCTACTTCCATGTCCCATTCCTCACTCTTCCCTTCCCCCATTCCTACTTCCCTAATCCCCATCTCTCCTGCTTCCCTCTTCCCTGCCTCACCTCTCCTTCCCCTCTTCCCCCTTTCCCCCTCATTCCTTCCTCCCAAATTCCCACCTCTTCTTCTCTCTCCCCTTCCCCTGCCCCCCCTCCTCCCTTCCCCTTTTCCCCTCTCTCCTTCCTCCCAAATCCCCACCTCCTTTGTACTCTCTCCCCTTCCCTCCCCTCTACTCCCCTTCCTCCCAAATCCCCACCTCTTCTTCTCTCTCCCTTCCCTCTGCCCCCTACTCCTCCCCCTTTCCCCATTCTCCCCCCCCCTTCCTCCACCCCCTCCCCCACCCTCACCCCCTCCCAAGCAGCCCAGAGCACAGACGCCGCTCGTAATGTTGGCCCGAGACAAGGCGAAAGAGGTCGAGCAGCCCGGCGGAGACACACGAGCGAGAGGCAAGGACAACTTTGCTTCGGAATTATTGGGTTATAAGTATGAGGCTGAGGAGGGCAGGGAGGAGGAGGAGAGAGACACAAAGGAATACGTGGATGCTTGTTTATTGTGTGTTCGTATTATTCGTAGGGTTGCGAATGCAGTAATTTCTGTCTCTGTGTTTGGACGTGGTTAGGTAAAGTATGTATACATATACTTATATATATATATATATATATTATATATATATATATATATATATATAATATATATTATATATATATATTATTATGTATGTCAAGATCATTATTCATTCGACATTTAAAAAGTTGCGCTGTTTATGATTTCAAAGTTGTATATTCGTCACTGAAACATTTGCTTATATATTTTTATAAATCTAAAGGCATATCAAAATAGCAAAATTTAGTGTTATAACAAATAGTAAATTATGATAATCATTTATAAATGGTTTGTTTGTTTAAATGTTATCAATTGATTTGGGGAAAAGGAATAAGTTCGTTATTTAATGATTTCTCGTCAGACGAGTCCTGCCTTCCTCCCGAAAACAGGTAAGCTTAGTTCTGGTATTTAAAGTCGTGTTTAACCCTGATATTATAGATTGTAATCCTTGATGAGTGTATTAACGTAATTGCTAAATCCCTTTTTATTGATTTGTGATAATTAAGATGAGTCCTGCCTTCCTCCCAAACACACGGAGAGAAATAATTGAGAAAAAATGCGGCGAGAACAACGCCATAATGCTTTGTTGCCAAGGTATTAATTATTTATTCAGTTATTCGTAATGGCCCGTGGATACAGTAACGGCAATAGTCGCAGGTGACAGTTCCGGTGGCATCAGTGAATAGATTGAGAAGGATTTTATTCATTAGAAGGAAGTGTAAGAGAGGAAAATTGTAAAGATGAAAGGAAGGGAAATGATTGGCTTATGTCCTGGGGAAAATCATGGAAAGAACACTGATAGCCTGGTTGTGAAGGTTTCGATTCCGTCTCATGTTCATTTTTATTTTGTTTATCAAAATGTTATGGATTCATAATTAGTAGGAAAAAGGGAGGATATAGAGTTAACTTCAGAGATGAATTGAATTATTTGAGAATATTGCTTATTCAAATTAATATGTTTATTGCTAAGATTTACAAAACGATATGCCGCATGTTCATTATTTAATTATTGAATAAAATATCAAGGGTACAAAATGTTTCAATGACGATTATAATAACAGGCACACAACGTTGGAATGAGTTCATTCCCACACTCACGAGCCTTAAACACCGTTAGGTTACGCTACACAAGAAGATTTAACGGTGCAGTAAATACAGTAATAAAAGCCCTACATCTAAATAAATTGTTATACGAAGAAATTAATATGACAAAGTTGCAAAAGTTGAGTTGAATGAAATATGATAATTTCGTAAGTGAAAAATTCTTATATTACACATATGTATATATAAATAATATATATATATATATAATATAATATAATATATATAATATATATATATATATATATATTATATATATAGATATAGATAGATAGATATGCATGTATGTATGTATATACATTTACATATACAAATATATATATATATATATATATATATATATATATATATATATATATATATATATATATATATATATATATACATAAGAGCCTCATCGCACTGATCCCCGGAGTATATCTTTGTCCGTGTCTTCCGGAGCAGATCTTTTCGCATGCAAACTTCGAGGCACAACTTCCGTAGCGTCTGCTCGTAACTTCGGCTAACTGCCTTCCCTTCCACTTCCTTATCTGCTTTTCTTTGTCTTCTTATCTTATCTGCCTTCTCCTCGCTTCTTCCCTTTTTCAGTGCTGTTATATACATACGCGTGTGTGTGTGTGCGCACACGTGTGTGTGTGTGTGTGCGCGCACACGTTGTGTGTGTGTGTACATATATATATAGATTGATAGATAGATAGATATATGTATATATGTATGTATATGTATGGTCCTTTTATTTTTCCCATTCGTTTTATTTTGGTAATTTTTTTTATTTATCAATTTATCTCTTCATTCTGTTCATTCTTTTATCTTATTTTTTTATTTATTACTTACCTTTTTATCTATTTATCCATTTATTCATGTTTATATATTTATTTACATAAGATAAAATAATAATAATAATAATCATAATGATATTAATAACAATGCTAATAGTAATGATAATGATAATAGTAATAATGATAATAATAGTAATAATGATAATAATTCGAAATGAATTAGACCGGAATTGGGTTGGAATTGGATCTGAAATATTACAAAAAATATGTTTGCTTGGAAGAGCGAGGATTTTACGAAAAGAAATGGATACCAGCTAAATGACGGAATTACCTGCTGCAGTTTCGAAGACCAGTGTGTGTGGGTCGCTATTGCAGCAGAGAAACCGGGCATAAAATAATTCCTGAGAAAAAAAGCGAATAATAATAATAATAATAATAACAATAACAATAATAATAATAATGATAATAATAATAATAATAATAATAATAATAATAATAATAATAATAACAATAATAATAAGAATGAGAATAATAACAATAAGAATAATAACAATGATAACAACAACAACAATAATAATAACAATAATAATAATAATAATAATAATAATAAAATACAATAATAATAATAATAATAATGACCAAAGATCTAGATTACCCATAACTTCCTTTCCGCGTGATTAGGATGGCCTAAACTAGCTTAAAATTTCTTCTGCAAATATCGTTCAGATTTAAGCTATCGAACAATCGAGATTTAAAAAATGTATTTCCTTTTTGCAGATCGAAAGAGAGTGGTGTGAAGGAATTTGATTTATTATGTTCGTTGTTTTATGTGCATACTATTATCTGCATATGGATTATGTGTGGATGTAGGTGTCTGTTTGTATATCTATAAATATACACACATATGTATGTAGAGATAGATAGCTAGAGAGAGAGAGAAAGAGAGAAAGAAAGAGAGATAGAGAGAGACTGTACATATTGTACATAAACAAAAGATGATATTTTAAGCTGCTGTTTCTATATATAAAACACCATCTTCTGTATATGAACAAGATTGACATTACTGATACAAGATTGGCATTACATTGAAAATGAACCAATGAACAGTTCACACCTCACTTCTCGTACACGCGAATAAGAAATAAATCACTTCTACTTTCGCAAATTTAAAGAGTGAAGGATAAAAGTATCCCACCAACCACCATGCAAAGAAGACATAAATAACTAAAAACACGAATTTCAAATTAATAAACATGTGATCTCGAAAGCTGAATAAAGGCAGAAATATTTTACTGGGAGATTGACACTTTCGAACCCCT
>NW_020870911.1:737749-740249 GCF_003789085.1 Penaeus vannamei | reverse complement strand
TTTCCCGGAGGATAAAGAAGAAGCCAAAGTCCCACTAGACAAGCATAACGTCTCATTCTTACTTCCACCTTGTCATTGTACGAAATAAATTCACGTGGCCAAGCCTATCATGCGATATTTATTTCAATTCTCTATAATGCCTTTGCGGGTCATTTGGCTCTGACACGCTCTGTCATCGTGCATTAAACTGCTTACCCTCTCATTCTCTTCGCTGATGGTGCGTCGGTCTTTACTGTCACTCTCCACGTGTCTGTCTGTCTCCCATTATTTTTGAACATAGGGTTACCTGACTTAAACTATCTGCGTGGGAGGTAAGGTCCTCTATTTATGCGTCTTTCGGGATAAGTCCTTGTATTTGCGAAGGTAGATATTGTCTACCTGATGTCCACTATTAGTCTGAAGGGATCTCGTCGGCACGTAATTTTGGGTTATATGTAGATATGACAATACTACTTATACTGTTCGTCAAGTGATATAGATGTATTTAGTATGTCTTGCGTATGTGTTCTGTCGGCAATTGTATCGGTGTTTCATTTCTATAACAGATTTCCTTGTTATTTGTGGATCTTCTCTCTCTCGTCTCTCTCTCTCTCTCTCTCTCTCTATCTATCTATCTATCTATCTATCTATTTATCTATCTATCTATCTATCTATCTGTCTCTCTCTCTCTCTCTCTCTCTCTCTCTCTCTCTTTCTCTCTCTCTCTTCTCTCTCTCTCTCTCTCTCTCTCTCTCTCTCTCTCTCTCTCTCTCTCTCTCTCTCTCTCTCTCTTCTCTCTCTCTCTCTTCTCTCCTCTCTCTCTCTCTCTCTCTCTCTTCTCTCTCTCTCTCTCTCTCTCTTCTCTCTCTCTCTCTCTCTCTCTCTCTTCTCTTTCTTTCTCTCTCTCTCTCTGTCTTTCTCCCCTTCTCCCTCTTTCTCTCTTTCTCTCTCTCTCCGTCTTTTTCTCCCTTTCTCCCTCTTTCTCTCTTTCTCTCTCTGTCTTTTTCTCCCTTTCTCCCTCTTTCTCTCTTTCTCTCTTTCTCTCTCTTTCTTTATCTATATACCACGGGTTCATGTGGAAACCCCCACACCACTCCGATGCTCTCTCTTAAGCTAAAGATATCACTGTAACCTGAATATTCTCGTTGTGCGCGACCTTTGACCTCGTAAAAATGTTCCAAGGATTTATGGCCAAAGTTAAGGCAAGGCTCCCTCCCCCCCCCCATCCACCGGCCTCTTCAACCCCTCCCCCGTCTATCGCCCTCCATTCTCCCCTCCCCCTTCCCCTAGCTCTCTTCCTCCCGTTTTCCCCCTCTTCGCCTTCCACTCCCACTCCTCTAACATCCCCCATCCCTCCTTCGCCCTCCTCTCTCCCCCCTTCTAACATCCTCCAGCCTCTTTCGCGCCCCCCACTTTTCGCCCTCCCCTCCTCCTTCCCCCCCTTTGCCCTCCCCTCCCTCTCCTTCGTCGCCTTTCGCCCTCCCCCCCTTTCGCCCTCCCCTCCCTCTCCCCCCCCCTTTCGCCCTCCCCTCCCTCTCCCTCTCTCCTCCCCTTTCGCCTTCTCCTTCGCCCTCCCCTCCCTCTCTCCCCCTCGCCCCCTTTCGCGCCTTTCGCCCTCCCCTCCCTCTCCCCCCTCGCCCCCGCCTGCGCTGCCGCCACCTGCTCTTAAACAACCAAGTGTGTGTCTTGTCTTTACCACCCAGTGCCGCAGGCCAGGCTTCTACCGCACACGAACCAGTGGCGGTACCTCGGATTTCCACAGTTTTTTTTCTGTATATTTACGTGCTTCCTCCACCTCTGGATACGTCTCTCGTTACACCTCTAAATACGGTTCTAGTTGCACTTGCCTTCCCTCCATTTACACTTCTGTCTTTGCCTCCACTGCCGTCTCTATCTATTCTGCCCTTCTCCCTCACTCCCTCACTCTCCTCTATCTCCACTTCTCCCTCTGCTTCTTCCTTAATTTCTTCTTTCTTTCGCCTCCCTTCTGCCTCCCTCTGACTCTCCACTTCAGCCTCCGCCACCATCTCTGCCCCTCCCCCCTCTCCCCTCTCCTCTCTCCTACTCACCTCCACCCCGTCTCCCACCACCTCCCCCTCCCCCATCCCATCCCCTAGCCCCCTATCCGTCCCTCACAGATTTCCCTCACCCCCTTTCCACCTCCCCCTCCCTCCTGTCTATCTATCTATCTATCTATAGATCTATCTATAGATCTATCTTTCTATTTATCCATCTATAAATTGATTGATTGATTAATAGCCCCTATCCATCCCTTCCCCCTTTCCCCCACCCCTTTCCTATCAACCTCCCCCACCCCCTTTCCTACCTCCCCCTCCCCCTCCTCTAGATACCACTCCCATGATTCTTGGTAAAGACAAAATACCTTTAAAAACGCATTTAATGGACCTAAATTTCAAAACAAATCACATCTCAGCACCTTGGGAGATTAGTGGGCGACGTAGCCATGGTGCTTGGCGCTTGAAAGCATCGGAATGGGCTCTTTGGGCGACAGAATTTAGTG
>NW_020870911.1:727749-730249 GCF_003789085.1 Penaeus vannamei | reverse complement strand
ATGTTAGTTGTTTGTTATTATAGCATTGCTTAATGACGAAGTGTTATCTGGCCCTTGTGGGTTTATTTGCCATTTGCTCAAATTTGTTTTTCCTATTTTAATTAACCTTGAATTCGGTTTCTTTAAATCACGATTTGGATCAACCAGGATTAAAAGTGGTTTATTTTCAGTGACATTTCTCTATCTAATTTTTCTAGATAACCAAAGATTCAGAGGAACTTTGAGAATACCTATAGGCTGCGCCTGCAGGGAAAGACAGAAACATATTGCAGTGTACATTAACGCAGATATCCCAGATTGCACTCTTAGCAATTCTTGCGGATATCTCATATGTTTTGAGAGTATCACATGCAGTAACATGTAAATAACTCCTCCCCCACGTCCTGCATCGCATATGTAAACTCTGAAAATAGGAATATTGATAAAAGCACTTGACATATCGTGGTGAAGCTAAGATTCACTTATACGTAATATATATAATATCTATTATGAACATTTTTATGTTATCAAAATGTTATCAAACTGCTTTTATGACCGTCGATCTTGCTGTCGAAGGTACTTTGTCAAGCCTTACGATCACGATTGTACTTGTTTCTGTTTAGGAACACTTCCTTGTGAAGGTATATACGAGTCTAAAAATAGCTCAAGCTTAATTTCTCGGTCTCGTACAGATACTTTGATAATTGTGTAATAATTATGGCTCCTCGTCGCTTTGTAAACTTTTACACTTGATATATTTTGAAAACTGTTCGTTCTTCTCTTTTTTTCTTGTCTGTTTCCTTGTGACTGTGACGAAACCTTCATCTGCAGCATCTGGCTCTGCTCCTTCTGCGCGGTTGCTGATCACGACCGTCGGCACTACACGGGGGGGGGGGGGGGACTCTGGCATTCGGTGATGAGTTTCGTCATTCCATTGGCCATTAGGCTCGAGTTCCTGCTGGTTGTTCCTCTTATTATTTTGTCCTTTCTTGAAGCTTCGTCTTGGCGTTCCTTGTGCAGATGCTTCGATTTATTTTCTTTTTGGCCGATGATTTGTTCACGGACTGCCGAGGTGTCTTGGTACTCGGGGAGGCCGGAGAGTCAGCAAGAGCGCACGCCTGCTCGCTCGCTGCAATCGGGAGAGATGGGGAGATAGGCTGCACTAGGAAGCATCGGGGAAGTCCCGCCGTTGGCCCCTTTGGCCCCGGGGAGGCAGCCAGAGTTGTTTGGCTGAGACGGAGAAAGGCAAAAACACGTCCGATCACTGCGGCGGTTAGACTCAGAAAGAGAAGAGAGAAAGAGAGAGAGAGTGATATCAAGGACAGAATGTCGACTTGATCATAAATTAGTACACCACACGCTGTTTTAAAACAGCACTTATCCAAGATTTTAAACCATATTAGCCACAAACCTCAAAAAACATTCACTGTAAAACATAACCAGCTTCTTTAAAGTCTGATGTTAAGAAAGGCCCTTTTTTCTATGTAACATTTTCTGATAGCCTCTTAGCCGGCAATTCCTGTAAGCTACTTCCCGATAGTTGGTCCCATATCCAAGTGGACGAAGGGGACATGTCCGTAGCGGAACACCTGTACTAAACTGCGAGATAATGCGGTAGGGTGGCTAGTTACTTCCCTCCTAGTATGCTGACCCCAGAATACTGATGTCAGCATAACAGTACTCACAGCTGAGTCGACGTGCGAGTGCATAGTCAGCTCTCTACTCTCTGAATTATGCCACCTCCATGATTTAATTGCATGGTTTCGTGTCCAGAAAAAATCAGATTTCAGTGCAGTATATTAATCATCTGTAGTATTTCAGTTAATGAAAAGCTAGAAAGTGAAATGACAATATCTATCACTAGATATCAGATTATTTCCGTACTATATAATTTAATCATTGCTATTTGATATGTCTATCGAATATAAAGTGTACTCATACAAATATTTTAAAGGCATATATAGGTTTTTAATCTCATTTAGGAGAATAATTGTGTAGAGATATTACACATAAAATAAGTAGCATCACTAAGTTGCTATAGCATCTAATTTAGATTCTAATTGTATTGGACGTACTGTATTCATGATAATACTAATAATAATAAATATCATGTTTCAAAATGACTGCCACTAGACGCTATTAACTTGAAATAACATTTGTATTCCACGTAGGCCTACCCTTTGCTTCGACTGGTGGAACTGACAGCTGCTGACTGACCGTGACGGGGATCTTCCAGTCGCGCTGGGGTCGAGAACTAGTTGTATGAACACGCACAAACACTCACATACCCCACACATAGATGCACACGAATGCACAAACACTCACACACACACAACACTTACATTACACACCACGCACAACCACACACAATCACAACTGCACAAATACCACACATAATCACGCACGCACAACACCATACCCCACACACATACATACACACGCACACAAACACCACATCCTAACACCATATATACACACGCACGCACAAACACTCACATACCCTACACACATACATACACAC
>NW_020870911.1:718086-725136 GCF_003789085.1 Penaeus vannamei | reverse complement strand
ATAATATATATAGTATATATAATATTAATAGTATATATTATTTAATATAGTAGAGAGTTATACCCCGCGGGATTATCTCTCGATTAACCCTAAGCCCAAGCCAACGTCTCGCCATTCTCGTCTCCGGCTTGCGTTAAACTCCGTCCGTCCGAGCGAGCAAGCGCGCGCAACTCGCGCGGGGATCACGTGGCAGCTAATAGCAATCTCTTTGAAGGCGTGGTGGCCAAGTTAGCGAGCGAGCGGGGGACGCGGCGCCGAATCTTACGTCAGTCAATCCGTGGACGAAAATGTTGCCGTAGGTTGGCCGAAGGGAGGGATGGCGGGCGGGAAGGGTGTGGGGTGTGGGGGTGGGGGTGGGGGTCTAGGGGGGAAGGAGAGAGGGGGGAGGGGGAGAGAGGGATGGGAAGGGGTGGGGGATCTAGAGGGGGGGGAAGGGAGAGAGGGGGGAGGGGTAGAGAGGGATGGGATGGGAGGGGATTGTAGGGGTGGAGGGGGAGGGAAGGGATAGAGGGAGGAGGGGTAGAGAGGGATGGGATGGGAATTGTAGGTGAGGGAGGGGGAGGGAAGGGAGAGTGTGGGGAGGGTTAGAGAGGGATGGGAATTAGGGGAGGGGGAGGGAAGGTAAGAGAGGGCGAGGGTTAGAGAGGGATGGGATGGGGTGGGAGGGGAGGGAAGGGAGAGAGGGGGGAGGGGTAGAGAGAGGGGTGGGAGAGAGTTTTGACTTTGACAAGTTTATTGAGACAAAAGGTTTACATCTCAAAAGGATGTGGTAGAGAGTGAGGCAAAAGAAGAGGCAGAGAGAGGATGGGAGAGCAGGTGAGGAAGAGAGGAAGGGATGGAGGTGAGGGGAAGAAGGGAGGCAGAGGGGAAAGCGCAGATTCTTACATCCCGCTTCGAAGTTGAGATAAAAGGACTTCGGCAACAGTAGTGAAGTGAAAGAGGGGGGGGGTGGAAATGAGGGATAGCAGAGGGGAAAAGGCGCCGAGGGAAATAGAAAATAGAATTGGGAGCAGAAGAGGGGAAGGGAAAGGAGGAAAGGAGAGGAGATATTAATCCTAAAATCGTAAAACTTAACAACAACCTCTCCCCCAAATCGAGATGAAAGGACAGAGAGGATAAAGAAGAGGGAGAGGGGAGAAAAGGGGAAAGGAAAGGGAGGATAAAGAGGAATAGGAGGGGATGGTAAAGGGGTGTAGGACGTGGGAGGGAGGGGAAAGAGCGGAGAATCCTACGTCTAACATCCATCCCGGACGCAAAACTTTCTAAAACTCGAGATGGAAGAGGGGAAGGAGGAGGAGGAGGAGGACGAGGAGGGGAGGGAGGAGGGGGAAATGACGAAGAAGGAGAAGCTTATAAAATGGAGCTAAAAGGAGAGACGGTAACAAATGGGAAAGGGAGGCAGAAAGAAAAATTGATTTAAAAAAAAATAAATAAATAAACAAAAAATAAAGAAATACAAAGATCAGCTGAACGGAGAAGGAAGAGTTTAGAAAATGGAGCTAAAAGGAGGAACAGGAACAAATGGGAAAGGGAGGCAGAAAGAAAAATAGATAAAAAATGAATAAATAAATAAACAAAAAATACAAAATACAAAGATCAGCTGAACGGAAAATGGAGCTGAAAGGAGGAATATGAAAATAGAAATAAATAAGAAAGCGAGGCAGAAAGAAAAATCAATAAAAAATAATAAAAAAATAAAAATAAAAATAAAGATCAGCTGAACGGAGAAGGAAGAGTTTTGAAAATGGAGCTAAAAAGGAGGAACAGGAACAAATGGGAAAAGGGAGCAGAAAGGAAAATAGAGCTAAAAATAAATAGAATAAATAGAACAAAAAATAAAATCAAAGAGACCGGAAAATGGAGCTGAAAGGAGGAATATGAAATAGAAATAAAAGAAGCGAAAAAGAAAAAAAAAAAAAAATAAAAAAATAAAAAATACAAAGATCAGCTGAACGGAGAATGAAGAGGGGAAACGAAGACTCCGGGTATTCGCCGAAGGAGGGGAGAGAGGTAAAAAAAGAGGTAAGAAAGAGGGTTCAAAGAGGGAGAGAAGGGCGGGGCGAGGGGAGGTTCTGATGCGTCGAAGAGGTCTTAGACAATCGGTCTTTCTCCTTTCTTCTCTTCTTTTTTATGGCTTCTATTTTTACTTTAGCTTCTTCTTCCTCTTCTTTGTTTTACTTATTCATCTTCTCTCTCTTTTTTATGACTTCTATTTTTACTTCAGTTTCTTTTTCTTCTTCTTTGTTTACTTATTCATTCTTCTTCATTATTTCTTTCTTTTTTGTTTATCTCTCTATTTTTCTTCTTGATTTCTTCCTTCATTCGTTTATTTATTTATTCTTATTTTTAATTTATTTATTTGTTTGTGTGTTTATTTGTTCTTTTTTATTTCTTTTTCTTTATTTATGCTTCTTCTTTATTTATTCTTCTTCTTTATTTGTTCTTCTTCTTTATTTATTCTTCTTCTTTATTTATTATTACTATTTATTCATTCTTCTTTATTTCTTCTATATTTATTCTTTCCTCTATTTATTTTTTTCTTTTTTATTATAATTCTTATTTTTCTTCTAATTTTTCTCCTTTATTTATTTATTATTTATTATTATCATTTATTCCTTCTTCTTCTATATTTATTCTTTATTTCTTTTTCTAATTTTATTCTTCTTCTTTATCTATTCTTCTTCTTCATTTATTTTCTCTTTTTCTTCCGTTTTCGTCGCGTGGGAAGAAGCTCCAATGTCGTTATGGAGAACGTCATCGCACTCGTTAGGAAAGTAAAGGTATAATAGGAGTGTGGGTAGGTGGGGGAGGGGGGGGGATGTAAAGATGGGAGGGAGTGAGAAAGGAGAGAGAGAGGGAGAAAAAAAAAGTGGAGGAGAGAGGGGAGGGAGAAGGAGGGGAGGGAGGGACGCGGGACGAGGAGGGGGGAGCGAGAGGGAGAGGGAGGGAGGGAGACGCCACGCGGCGGGCCAGGCGAGGGGAGGGAGGGAGAGGGAGGGAGAGGAGAGGGAGGGAGAGAGAGAGAGAGAGAGAGAGAGAGCGAGCGAGACAGAGAGAGACAGACAGACAGACAGACAGACAGACAGACGGACAGACAGAAAGAGAGAGAGAAAAGAGAGAAAGAGAGAGAAAAAACAAGGACAACAATAATGCATAGGAATAATCCTCTTCCAAAATAAACCAAAATCTACAACAATAAGGACTGAAACGTAGTTAAGACAGATAACCAAATAAATTAATGATAAACAGGCCAATACCACAGAAAAACACAACATTCCCAACTAGTTTCTGCGCGTAATGCTTCGGTATTTGACAGCATTCAAAATAATGATAATTAAATAGATTAATGAGTAAACAAGCAAATTAATGAACTAATCCATTGATAAATTCATAAACGCATATATGAGTAAATAGATTACCTATCCCAGGGAAATAAGCTATCTCATGCCACCTTATAATATGCAGCTAACAAGAGGTCTTAACAACCCAGCGTATTGTTATTAATGACAATACGATGTTGTTGATGAAGTTCTTATCGGAAGACAAGAATGCACGTGACGTTGCAAGGTACATTATCGTGCAATGCTGCATTAAGCTCAAGGCCAGGCAACAATGTGCTGTATTTTTTATCTTTTTCTTTTGCATTGAATGTACATTAAGAAGCGTAAAAATGTTATAAAATGATAAACGCTGAAGGGAAGCGAGAGTGGAAAGAATGATGAAGAAAGAAAGAAGAGGAAGAGAGAGCAGAGACGAGAGAGAGAGAGAGAGAGAGAGAGAGGAGAGAGAGAGAGAGAGAGAGAGAGAGAGAGAGAGAGAGAGAGAGAGAGAGAGAGAGAGAGGAGAGAGACAGAGAGAGAGAGAGAGAGAAGAGAAAGAGAGAGAGAGAGAGAGAAGAGAGAGAGAGAAGAGAGAGAGAGAAGAGGAGGAAGAGAGAGAGAGAGGAGCAGAGAGGAGAGACGAGAAAGAGAGGAGAACATAGAGATAAGAGAGAGAAAGAGAAAGAGACAAGAAGGAGAGAAAGAAAGAGAAGAAAGAGAGAGAAAAAGAGAGAGAGGGGGGGGGGGAGGGAGAGAGATAGAAAGAGAGAAAAACAGACAGGCGAGAGAAGAGAGAGAAGAAAACATACATACAGACAGAGAGAGAGAAGAGAGAGAGAGGGGGAAGAGAGAAGAGAGAGAGAGAGAGAAGAGAGAGAGAGAGAGAGAGAGAGAGAGGAGAGAGAGGGGAGGGGGGGCAGACAGACAGAGATAGAAGAGACAGAATAAGAAAGACGAGAGAGAGAGAGAGAGAAGAAAGCGAGAGAGAGAGAAAAAACAAGAGAGAGAGAGGAGGGAGAGAGAAAATAAGAAGCGAGCGAGAGAGAGAAGAAATAAGAAAGAGAGAGAAAGAGAGACAGAGAATAAGAAAGCGAGAGACAGAGAGACAGGGAATAAGAAAACGAAAGAGAGAGAGAGAGAATAAGAAAGCGAGAGAGAGAGAAAGGGAAAAGAAAACCGAAAGAGAGAGAGAGAGAGAATAAGAAAGCGAGAGAGAGAGAAGAGAGAGACCGAGTCATCAAAAGATAAAAACGTAATCATTTTACCTCGGAAGTTTAAATCTGTTTTCAATCCAGACTGCCAGCGAAAGTGACTGAAGTTTGTTAACGAGCCGCGATAGTCAGAGCTCTGTGGCTAATGTTATGAGTGATTCTTAATTGCGTTTAGTGTCATTAATTGTCTTTGTTTAATTGGATCTTTGTCAGTTTGAGAAATGACTTTGTTTTGTCTTCTTTTAAGCATTTTTATTACAAGATTTTGTTAAGATTATATACATGTATTTTTTTCTATTCTTCATTATTGGTTTTGTTGTTCCTTTCTTACGGTTAGGGAAATGTTTTTCGTCTTTATTATCGTTATGTTTATCTTTATTATCTGATCTCACTGTCGTTTGCTGCCATCTTTGCCATCACCATCACCACTACCATCATCACCACCATTCCAGCATCACCATTACCACCAAGTATTACCAGCATCACCATGCACTAGCATCACCACCACCATCATCATTACCAACCATCACCACCACCATCCCACCACACATCATCTATTACCAACCATCAACCACCCACCATCACCACACCATCATCCCATTTACCAACATCACCACCACCATCATCATTACCAACATCACCACCCACCACCACCCCATCATCATTACCAACGATCACCACCACCATCACCACCACCTGCAATCATTCCACCACCCCACCCCCCACCCACCACCATCCACCACCATCACCACCACCCTACCGCCAGCCACCATCACCATCACACCACCCCCACCCCCAAGCCCCAACCCATCACCACCACCGACATCCCGACCACCACCACCCCCACCACCAACCACCAATCACCATCACAATCATCACCACCACCCCCACCATCATCTACCACCACCATCACCACCACCACCACCACCGACCCCCACCACCATCAACACACCACCACCACCACCCACCATCCCCACCCCACCCCCACCACACCACCCCCACCACCACACCATCACCATCACCACCACCCCACCCCACCACTCACCAATCACCACCACCACCATCACCCACCCCCACCCCACCACCCCAACCACCCCCACCCCACCCCCACCCACCACCATCACCACCACCACCATCCCGACCACCACCACCCCAACCCCCCACCACCATCACCATCACCATCACACCACCCCCACCATCATCACCCACCCACCACTCACCACCACCGACCACACCCCCACCTATCCACAACACACCAACCCGATTAACCTACCACCATGTCCCGCACAACGCCCACCCCACCTCCCCCACCACCACCACCATCACCATCACGCACCACCCCACCCCCACACCACCACCACCACATCACCATCACCACCAACCCACCATCACCACCACCCCCACCCCCACCACCCCACCCCCACCCCTACACCATCACCACCACCCACCATCCCGACCACCACCACCCCCCACCCCCAACCACCATCACCACCACCCCCACCACCATCACCTCACACCAACCCCCACCCCCACCCACAACCCATTCACCACCACCACCATCCCGACCACACCACCCACCCCCACCACCATCACGCACCACCCCACCCCCACCACATCACCACCACCCCCACCAACCACCACCACCACCCCCACCCCACACCATCACCACCACCCCCACCACCACCCCCACCACCATCACCACCACCCCATCCACCACCACCCACCACCCCCACCCCCCACCGACCACACCATCACCACCCCCACCACCACCACGACCACCATCATCACCACACCATCACCACCCCCACCACCACCACCACCAGCCAGCCACCCACCCCACCACCACCACCATCACCACCAACCCCCACCACCATCACCATCACCACCACCCCCACCACCACCACCACCACCACCACCACCCCCACACCACCATCACATCAGCCACCACCATCACCACCACCCCCACCCCCACCATTCAACCACCATCACCACCACCGCGCCACCCCCACCATCACCACCATCACATCACCACCACCCCACCACCATCACCATCACCACCCACCCAACCCCACCCCACCACCATCACCACACCCCCAAAACCCCCCTACCACCATCACCACCACCCCCACCACCACCACCACCACCCCCACCCCACCACCAAACACCGATCACACCCCACCACCACCACCACCACCATCGGCCACACCACCATCACCACCCCCACCACCACCACCACCCCCACCCCACCACACCACCAGCACCACCCACCCCCACCACCACACATCACCATCACCACCCACCCCCACCACCACCACCACCACCACCCCCACCACCATCACCATGCACCACCACCATCACCACCACCACCACCCCACCACCATCACCCACCACCCCACCCACCATCACATCACCACACCCCCACCCCCACATCACCACCATCACCACCACCCCCACCCCCCACCACTCACCCACCATCACCATCACCACCACCCCCACCACCATCACCAGTCACCACCACC
>NW_020870911.1:690586-698086 GCF_003789085.1 Penaeus vannamei | reverse complement strand
CTCTCCCAGATGCACCGTCTTGTGTGAGACTCTTGTGTGCGGTTTTTGCCGGTTTTAAAAATAATTTGGGGTGGATATTCATTATAAGTGCATTGAAACCAATTCCTGCAGCACGTCACAAGCAAAGAAATTAAAATAGAGCATTTTATTTTTTATTATTTTTTTTTTTTTTTATTATCTTTTTTTTTTTTTTGCACATTACAGTAAAAAAAAGTTTCATAATCATTTCGTTGTAAGCAGGCTGTGTTGTGACATCCCCCTTGAAGAAAGAGTTAAAACCGGTGTTTGTTGGCAAATTCCTAGAAATTCGAATAATCTCCAATTAGCCATACGTATTTTGTAGATCGATGGATTAGGAATGCAAGTAGATCATGGTGCGACTAATAAGTGTTGTTTGTTTTGGTTTTGAAAAAAGAGTAAGACTGGAAACTGAATATTCTGTGCTGTGTTTGTATGAATGCTCAATTGTTTAACCTTTGATCTAGGTAGGGATGTATATACCATAATTTGATTTAGTTTGCCGTAAAAATATAGCTCGTTTTCTATGATGGCCAAAAGTCGTCATCCGAGGAACTACATTCGCTGTTTTGTTTGTGTATTTTGAGAGCGTTTTTCATTTCACAGTATATTCAGAAATTTTTTGTAATAAGTTAATAATATGAACCTATAACACAGTATTTTTCAGTAGGGAGTTGTCTTTTATTGGAATTCTGTGAATGTGTGTGTTGGTTAGAGTATCGCATGAAGGGTGCTTGTGATGGTCCAAAGATTATACAGGAAAGAAAGGGATTTCCGCTGTGAGTACGATAACCCACAAACGAACACAAATAGTTCGTAAAATGCCCGCTAGATGTCTCTATTTAAATACATCGTGAAGCAGACGACGCGCGAAATTCGACGCATTGTTTACATGTCAATGGGTGGTGGGTGTTATCCTTGCATGATTAGCAAAAGAAATAAGAAAACGCACCCGAATTATGTATAAGTTTCCACAGGAACAACAGAAGTAAGTAATGTAACAGGTCAATTTCTATACTGAATCACTGTGCCACATATGTAACTATGATTTATAAATACGATTTTACGTTGGGAATATGTATACATTCACTCAAAATCATGTTTTAGATTATGGCAATGTTTTTTTTTTTCACAAACAAAATCTATTTTAACTGCTTTCTTTATTTGTCACTAGAATGATAACAATATTTTGGCTGTGTATGAAGAAAAAATAAAGTATACATTACATAATTAAATTCCACACCTACATGAAAGCACCTGTTACTTTCACCATGGTATTTGTTTACGAGACTGATGCACTCGTCTGAGGCTAAGCACCTCAACAGCAGTCAACTGACTTTCAGGGAAGTGCCAGATTGAAGGGTTGAGTGGGAGCTCTGCCCCCAACACCCTCGTCACACGTTGTCTTCACACGTTGTCTTCATATATGGCAAGTTAGAGATTAAACAGATTCCAGAAAGTCATTTGACTGCTGTTGAGGGACTAGGTCTCAGATGAGTGCGCCAGTCTCGTAAACGCTTTTTTAATACCGCCCTCTCATTTCTTGAAGCACCTTTTGCTAATTTATTTTGAATTTTGAATTCTGTGACTCATTGATTCCATATATTTGTTTCCATGAAAACAACATTGCTATTAAATATATATATATATATATATATTATATATTATATATTAATATATATTATATATTACATACATTACATATTGTTTGTTTTTCAATATTCATTATGTATGTGCATTACTCATGCATGGCTTTATTATGTACGTGTTTTTCTTTTATTTTTATTTTTATTTTTATTTATTTGCACAAAACATATACAGCGGTTGATACTACCCTAAATATTACTCAATATACATTTATTATGGGTAATAGATATAATCTATTAGTTTCAAATATTCAGTAGTATCTTTAATAATTACGTTTCTTTATTGCGATGGGGAGATAGTCAACATTTTTTTCTATGAATGGAAAAAACGACATAAATAACAAATAATACACAACATGAATATTTTCAGTTATTTACATGGTCTTAGGACAATAATATTATAATACACATAATTATAGAATTCTGCTGCACATCTCTCTCTCTCTCTCTCTCTCTCTCTCTCTCTCTCTCTCTCTCTCTCTCTCTCTCTCTCTCTCTCTCTCTCTCTCTCTCTCTCGAAATGAAAAACAATTTTTTAACAAGCAATATGGTATATAAATCACAACAATAATAATAAAAAAAACAATCTGACAACTATCAACTTATTGAAGCAAAGAGAAAAGTCTGGCATTTATCTAAACTTTCTCTTAATGCCAATAGATGGCGTTGCTGCATCGACGCACATTTTGTGCTATACTAAATAGGCACACTTTCCTATCTTTCTTGTATATTCTTTGGCGATGGTCGAGAGACATGATTACTTGAGAAGTCGTTGCTCCTGGAAAAAAAACTACCAGATTCCGCTCCATAAATCTGTGGAGAGTCTAGAAGTTCCTACATTGATGGATCAACCTGTGTCAGCTGGTATGACCTGAATAAAGACATGATTAGTCATACCAAATGGCTGCTGCTTTGAAATTTGACTCTTGCCTCTTTTCGGAAACACTCATTGCTAGAATAGTTTTAGAATGAATCATAATATTAATATGATGACTATGAATATCTTGTCCATGTTTTGATTAGTTGGCTGATGAGGCTGAAATGTTCAAAGGTTTGGTCTAGAAGAGGAGAATTAGCCATTATTTTTTGTCTTAATAATTCCGGGATTAGTTAGGCATAATTCTGTATGTTGCAGATTGTGCTGTTTTGCTCAATTCGCAGTGTGATTACTAAGATTAACCGAACATTTGTGATCAGCGGTGTATGTTATTGCTGGTCCACCCGCAGGACATTTTTTTTCTGGAAAAGTGTTATAAAACCCGCATATATATATATATATATATATATATATATATATATATATATATATTATATATATATGTGTGTGTGTGTGTGTGTTGTGTGTGTGTGTGTGTGTATGTATATATATATATATATATATATATATATATATATATATATATATATATATGTTTATTTATTTTATTTATTTATATATATTATTTTTGCTGGTTTATACAGTACACAAAGATATGGTATATCGGATATATCTGTGTGTATTGTATACATACATGAATATTATCATATCATCATACACACACACGCACCACACCACACACACAAACACACACACACACACACAAACACACACACACACACATACACACACACACCCACACACACACACACACACACACACACACACACACACACACACACACACACACACACACACACACACACACATATATATATATATATATATGTGTGTGTGTGTGTGTGTGTGTGTGTGTGTGTGAGTGAGTTTTGCGCCCTCGTGCAGCCTCGTCTTGCGCCATTACCCGCGGGAAGACTCTCCGTAATTTTCTTTCTGAGAGCGGCTTTGAACAGACACTTTTGCCCTTATTGCTGTTGCCTTTTCCATGCTTACACTTCTATTATATGTTTACATATAGATAACTTGACTGGGATAGATACTCATACATACACACATACACAAACACACTTACATACATACATACGTGCAAACAAACAAATATACATACATACATACGTGCAAACAAATTATGTCTTTGTGTCTGAATGTGCGTGTGTGTGTCTGCATGTACATGTGTCTGTTTGTGTGTATGAATGTGCGTGTTTCTCTGTATGTATGTCTGTGAGTACGTGTGTGTGTGTGTGTGTGTGTTACCTAATCTCTGTTCATTTTCATTATTCCCTTTATCCGCTTCCTTCTTTATATTACTTGGTTTGTAATTTCCGCCTCCTTTCTTCCTTCATTAACTTATATTCACATTATACTTCCTTCCTCTTCCTTTCATATTTCCCTCTCTTACCTCTTCTTCTTTCCTTTCTACCTTCCCCACCCTCCCCCTCCCCTCTTTACCCTCTTATCCCCCCACCCCCTTACCCTTTAACCCCCCTTCCTTCCTACCTTCACCACTACTCTCAACCCCTCCCCCCTAGCCTCACCCTCTACCCCCTTCCTTCCTACACTCAAACTTCCCCCCTCCCACTCCCTCCCCCACCTTCCCTTCCAACCCTTCCCCTCCGTCTCCCCCTTCCCTCCTCGCTTCCTACCCTCCCACCCTGCCTTCTTACCCTCCTCTCTCAGTTCCCTCTATCTCCCCCCTCCCTTCCTACCCTGCCCCTCCCCTTCCCTCCTACCCTCCTCTCTCCCTTCCCTCTAACTCCCATACCTCTTCTCTCCCTTCCTCTAACTCCCCCCTCCCTCTCTCCCACCTCCCTCCTCTTCCTACCCCCTCTCTCCCCTTCCCTCTAACTCCCCCCCCCCCTTCCCCTCCCCCCTTTCTCCCTCCCCCCTCCTTCCCTACCCTCTTCTCTCCCCTTCCCTCTAACTCCCCCCTCCCTTTTTCCTCCTCCCCCCCCCACCTCCCTCCTTTCTTCCTACCCTCCTCTCTCCCTTCCCTCTAATCCCCCTTCCCTTCTTACCTTGCCCCTCCCCCCTCTCTCCCTTCGCTCTAACTCCCCCTTTCCCTTCTCCTCCCCTCCCTCCTTACCTTCTAACTCCGCTGCCCCTTCCTTCCTGCCCTCCCCTCCCCTTCCTTCCTCCCCTCCCCTGCCTCATAACCCCCCCCCCCGGCCTCCCTGGGATCAATATCGGGCCTCATTCACGCCCCAAGGTTACGCTAATTGTGTTTGGGCGGTGTTGCTTTTTTCTTCGTTTTGTTTTGTGTTTTCGCGTTTTTTTTTTTTGGGGGATTTTTTATTGCTTTGTTTGATTATTTCTTTGTTTTGTTTTTGTTTGGGGTTTTTTTATTGCTTTGCGGGGTTGATTATTTTTGTTTTGTTTTGTTTTTGTTTTTTTATTGTTTTTTTGTGGATGCTTGATTTGTGAAAAGTGGGTGAAAAGTGGGTGGTGATTTTTAGGGATAAAGGTTATGAAGGACATTATGTATGTTTGATATAATAATGTACATAATTATATGGCTTTGTGTATATACATATATGTATAATGTGTGTGTGTGTGTATATATATATATATATATATATATATATATATATATATATATATATATATATATATATATATATATATATATGTATGTCCATACATGTATTGTGGTGTGTGTGTGTGTGTGTGTGTGTGTGTGTGTGTGTGTGTGTGTGTGTATATATATATATAATATATATATATATATATATATATATATATATATATATATATATGTATGTATGTATGTAATATAAATACATTCATATATACATGTGTATACATATATAGATATATACTTATATCTCTCTCTCTCTCTCTCTCTCTCTCTCTCTCTCTCTCTCTCTCTCTCTCTCTCTCTCTCTCTCTCTCTCTCTCTCTCTCTCTCTCTCTCTCTCTCTCTCTCTCTCTCTCTCTCTCTCTCTCTTTCGTCTTGTTCACACACACACACACAAATAAACACATAAACACAAAAACATGCGCTTGTGCGCACGCATATATCCATATATATTTTTTATTATTATTATCTTTACCAATAGAATATTAAGATTATCATTAATATGACGGGGGTCGTCACGCTCGGGACCGAAGTTCGTCAGTTATGATCGGATTTTCGTGATTTTTTAATATGTTATACATACATATAGTGACAAGTTATTTAAGAAAAACAAGTTTTTTTGAACAATCACAAAATCTTTAAGATCGCACTTATCCATTCAACAAACTTGTTGAAAAAATACCACCTATACACTATAGCAATACCTAAAACTTGCAAAGACCAAAAATTTGAATTTCCTTTTAGTTTGGCGGGAATTTATTTTTTCTAAATGTTTGTTCTTATGAACATAAAGATATAATATATGGACTTCTATTAGCTATAAGGCAAATCGACTTTAACAAAAACATGACAAATTTATTCAGCTTTCAAGTGATCCAAACCCCTTTAGAATCGCCCAAGTAGTTATATAGCCTTTAAAAAAAAATATTGACAAAAGTGTAGTTTTCAGATATCGGGCTCCGAAAATCAGGATACTTTTCCCCCGATTTTTTTTTTTTTTTTTTTTTTTTTGTTCGTTTTTGTGTGATTTTTTTTAGAATTCTTATCATTGCGTCAATCTTCCTGCATTTACATGGTATTTTGAAGTGTAGCTGGTACATGACCCCCCCCTTTTGCAAAGTACTAATGGCAATAACTGCACATGATTGTAGAAGTACCGCATGTCACCACAGGCTTTGCAGTGTCTAACCTGACCACGTGAGGTATTTAAATGTATAAACAACTGCTGCAGCTGTGATTAATATTTCTTATCATATTACGTTTATTAAATACTAAAATAACTACAATTAGTAGTCCCCTTATTGTGTGTTGAGGGCCTACGTCTGCGATATGGTGTCCTTGAGGTAGGAAATGACAACATTCCTCTCAGATTTTCTGGCGTTGTCTCCCAGAGTCCCAGTCTTGACGATCAGCTGATGGGTAAACAGAGTTGCCAGCTAGCTATCAGAGAATGCCAAAATAAATCGAAAAAAAAATCCGAAAAAAATAAATTGTCGAGTATATTTGCACGGACGCGGCAAAGCAAACATTGGAGCAGGAGGCGGGGGGGGGGGGTCAGAGACTTAGTTATAACTCCTTTACTTTTACGTATTTAGCAAAAAATATTACGTCACGGGACTGCTAGAGCCTTCTAGATTACAGGAGATTTTTTTTTCAAATTTTCGAGTATTTTTGAAAATTTTCGTCGCAGCGGCCCTCTTAATCATGATATTAAAATTATTGTCATTATCATATACATTTACTTTTATTATCTTTATCCATAGGTTAATAAGATTATCATTATCATTTATATTTGGTCTCAGTTGTGTTGTGAGTTAGGCAGTTGCATTTTTACTACAGCAACTGTTACTGGCCAATTCACCGTTCTCATGCTTCTTGGCCTTCCTTCTCAGGTTTCTGGACCATCTCAGGCTCCAACGAAAGATTCAGTATCTTATTGGAGAGAGATTGCTCCAGAATCTCAGGGCGAAGGAATTGTTCCGGCGTGGCTAGTTGAAGGTCGACGCCGAATGTCCTCTTCGTTCCAGGTGACACGTCCGTTGATTCTCGAAGGAGTTACTTCGGACCTAGTTGTGTAGTCCAGTGGTAACGTGCTGGGCTTGCAATCTTGCTGACCTGCGTTCGATCCTGCGCACTGCCAGTGAATGGTATCCCCGGCCATTCCTTGCACACAGGGGGAGATTTAGAAGGCAAAATAAAACAGACAGTATGTCACAGCAAAGAATATCCATTGTAATAAATGGAATTGAAACTAAATCTGCAGTTGATCCGCAATGAATTGGGTTGCACTATCCTGGTTCCCAGAGAGGCTTGAGGTGCAGGTCCTTATGGCATCATACCCCACCTCCTTTTCAAGCTCGTGGATTACCCCCTCCTCTTGGGCG
>NW_020870911.1:673086-680586 GCF_003789085.1 Penaeus vannamei | reverse complement strand
ATGATTCACCCCCTGCGTGCTTTATGCGCCCACACCCACGCACAATTTGCATTAGGATTTCCCTTTACCTTTACTCATGCAAACACATTTTCAACATCGGTTTTTCGACATTACCTTCATGCAGAGATCAGTTCCAACCACTGGAAATTGTTTAGCAGTAAAGTATGCACCACAAACAGCAAACTATGCAAGGCATTACTCATTGATAGCTGACACCATAAATTGATCAAGCCGTTTGCAATATCACGAGCAATTAGGAAGGAACGCACCTGCTAGTCTGGGTCACCACGTCTCGTATAGACCGAAAATATTCCTTTGATGTGAGAAATGCTAAAGGGGAGAAGAGAGAAAGAGACCAGTGGCGCTGTCGGGAGGGTAGAATGAGGGAGGTAGGAAAGGAAGAGAGAGAAAGGGGGAGGTGAGGTAGTAAGTAAGCAGGAAGAGAAGAGAAAATGAGAGAGCAAAGGCAGAAAGGAAGAGAGTAAAGACAGAGAGAGACTGAAACTAAGAGAGAGAAAGATAAACACAGAAAAAGGAATGATGTCTGAATGTAAATATATCATTACATAATAGACGTTATGCAATATCATCAGAGGATCGAGGAAGAGGAGGAGAGGCAAAAATATTCCTTTGATGTCAGAAATGGAATGCAAGACAAGAACAGCGTTAAGGAAGGAGCCAGTGAGGCAAACAGACAGACATAAGGAGAGAGAGAAAAACATCTAACAGAGAGACAGATGGACAGACAATGAAAGAAAGAGAGAGAGAGAGAGAAAGCAATTAGACAAGCAGAGGGACAGGAAAAAAAGAGACAGAGAGAGAAAGAGAGAAATAAAGCAAGATAAATATATTGGGGGGAAACGGGGAAATAGAAAAGGAAGTATTCTGAATATAGATACGAGATTACATCACAGACGTTGATCGGTAATGACACCGCTAATCACTTGCTTGAGGGAAGGGCGTGGGGGGGGGGGGGGAGAGGGGAGGTTATAAGAGAATGATGAGCAAGGAGCATGAGGAGGGGGAGGGGGGAGGGGGGGAGGGGGAGAGGGGACTGAGCTTTACGAGTCCCTGTCCTCTTCCAAACACGTCCCTTCCACAACGTAGGCGGTCTTTGCCGTACTCAGTGAAATACCTCGTAAAAAAACACCCTCTTTTACGGCCGCTCCGACAAAATTGTCAACAAGATTCATTCGCTGTTGACGTTCTGTTCCCTCACACCCTCCCCTCCTCCCCACTCCCTTTTCCTACTCGCCCCCCCCACCCGCCCTTACTCCCTCCCTTCCCCTTCTCTCCTCCCTGCCCCTTATTTCTCCCCTCGCTTCCCATTCCCCTTTATTCCTTTTCCCCAATATTCCCTCGATCGCTTTCTCCCTCGCCGCCCCCTCCTCCCCCACCCCCCTCCCTCCCCCTCTTCACAGACCCCCCCCCTCCCCTCCGCCTCTTCACAGACCCCCCCCCCTCCCTCCGCCTCTTCACAGACCCCCCCCCCCTCCGCCTCTTCACAGCCCCCCCCCTTCCAGCCTTCGGGTCTTCAAAGCCCGAATCTGGCCTTGGCGGACGAGCTCGCCGGCCGCGTGGGCTGGCTCGGGCGGCCTTGTGCTTCAGCTGCTCTTCCTCGCTCTCTGAAATGAGATGGCATGTATAAATAAGTAAATGAATGGATGAATGAATATACAAACTCATGCACACGCAAACGCACACATGCATGCACACATGCGCGCGCAAACTCTCTCTCTCGTCTCTCTCTCTCTCTCTCGTCTCTCTCTCTCTCTCTCTCTCTTCTCTCTCTCGTCTCTCTCGTCTCTCTCTCTCTCTCTCTCTCTCTCTCTCTCTCTCTCTCTCTCTCTCTCTCTCTCTCTCTCTCTCTCTCTCTCTCTCTCTCTCTCTGCACCCACACACACACACACAAAGAAACACATCCATATATATCTGTGTGTGTGTGTGAATATATGAATGTACGACCGTATGTGCAATATTCATGCAGAGACTGACAGGCAGATAGAAGAGCATGGAGCGTGTTGGCCAGGCTCTCTTATTACAAAATGATAGTTCTATGTACCAGACAAAATTGCTTCAACTCGTTAGACTGACACTTCCCATCTATAATGCAGACACAAAAATGGAACGGCTATTATAGAAGACCCAATTGCTTTGTATATTGGTGATGGCAATGTGATCAAGATGTCAGAAGCGTGATCGTGCATTTTGCTTTCGATAGGTAGGTAATAATCCCTTGATGAATTATTCAAAATCAGTGCGCTTGCAATTGTTATTTCTAACTAAATCTGTGTTGGTGCGGGTAATGTTCCAGAATGGTTCCGCCGGACGGATCCCGAGGATATTAGTATCGATGGTTCCTCTCAGTCTCTGCTATCCAAACGTATATAAATTAATGCGTGGAAACCCCTCAAACCACTACATTTTTGGCCCCGATTGTATGGGAGGGCATGGAAGGTACCAGGGAAATTACGGGGTAAAATATAGATAATATACAGAGAATCAGTCACTATATTCTCTAATGTAGGGGGCTGTGACCCATTCGACCCCTCCGTGTGGTCTGCCGCGCCCCAAACCCCTCCCAGGAAACAAAGAATCCTCCACGTATTCACGGCAGGAGAGAGCGTGGGACAGCCTCGCCATTGGGTGCCCCCGCATGTCTGTCGCGCGCTCTCTCCTGTCGTGAGTACGTGGTTCTTCGTTTTCCATTGCGGGGATTGGGAGTACAGCCCCGTGCATTAGACAATATAGAGACGGAATCTGTGCAATTTATTCATATTTTTCTCGCAGTTTCCCTGGTACCTTTCATGCCCTCCCCTGCCACGGGACCCCTCCTACTGTGTGTGTGTGTGTGTGTGTGGGGGGGGGGGGGTAAGATTTTTCTATATTTTTGGATAGCAGAGACTGAGGAATCCATAGATATCAAGATCATCGCGATCCGTTCAGAGGAACTTTTCTGTAATATATGTAGTATTATCTATATAAAAGGAATGGATTAATAAAAATCTCGGATGCGTTGTAGAACTGATGATGGAATGCACATATTCAAAACAGGAAAATAGATATACAAACAACCTGGATGAGCACATACGGACGCGAATATCATATAAGATCTGCTGATATGGGTTAATATGCATGATAACTGCTATTTCTTAAAGTGAAATTACTGGCTCTCTTATTTGCCCTCTTTGTTTGCATTCAATCCTTCAGGCACACTCACGAGTCTTCTTTAAATACCTGCGGAATCAGCCTGGCTTTGTTACAGTGATCTGGCTGGTCTTTATTTGCTACGTAGTCTCTGGCAGCCACTTAAGGTTCGTCATCTACATCAGCATCACTAGTAGCAGCAGTATAACTGTCGCAATAATCATTATTGTGACACATACGTAGTAGTATCATTGCTATCCTTATTGTCACCTCCAGTATCTTAGAATTTGTAGTAGTGGCAGTGGTGGTAGTAGTTGTAGTAATGGTAGCCGTAGCAGTAGTTGTAGTAGTAGTAGAAGTAATAGTAGTAGTAATTGTAGTTGTAGTAGTAGTAGTAATAGTAGTAGTAGCGGTAGCAGTAATAGTAATAGTAGTTGTAATAATAGTAGTAGTACAAGTAGTAGTAGTAGTAGTAGAAATAAAATAGTAGTAGTAGTATAGTAATAGTTATAGTATAGTAGTAGTAGTAGTAGTAAATAGTAGTAGTAGCAGTAGTAGTAATAGTAATAGTAGTAGTAGTAGTAGTAGTAGAAGTAGTAGCAGTAGAGTTACCATCAGTGCCATTATCATCATTTCCGTTGCATTTGCCATTTTATAAGATGAAACCAAACTATTAACGGCATGGTGACTCAGCTGTTGCCTGTGGACGCCACTATTCTCATTGTACATCTGCATGTTTCCAATATAAAAAAAAAGGGCCATAGGGCTTATATCTTACTTTTCATTCTCCTTCCTGTTATGGAACACTGTTCTCGATTCTTTCATTATTTATCATTTAACGAGTCACTCCCACCTCTTCTCTCCCTCTCTCCCGCCCGCCGTCTTCCTCGCCGCCCGGTTTCAGCCAGGCGAGTCCGAGGGCGCTGCCAGGCCGCGGCAGGCGAGCGCTCTCCCCGCCGTTCGTGAGACGCTCTCCGGCCTCCGGTCTTCGGCGAGCGGACAACGACATGCATCGGTGACGTCATGCACCGTGTGTCATGCGCGACCAATTCGAAACTCTACGAATGGTAAATTTTTCGAAATAGGTCTTTTCGTTGGTGATTTTTCGGAATGAAGATATTTTGTTGGATATTCCACGGTAAAAGCTTTTTGTTAACTTGTTTTCCAGGATAAAGGCATTTTGTGGAATGATTTTCAAAAATAAAAAGAGAGACTATTTTCCAGAATGAAAACATTTCGTCTGATATTTCAGAATACTAACATTTTCTTGTATAATAATAATAATGATGATGGTAATGGCAATGGCAATGATAATAATGATATATGATAATAACACAATAAATGATAATACATAACATGATGATAATAAAAATGATATCAGTAGCAATGAGATAAGTAAAACAATGGTAATAACAATGAAATTGAATACTTATGAGAAAAAATGATAATAATAATATGATAAGGATGAATGAATTAAATGATCAAAAATAATTAATAATTGATATAGCAAGAATTACCAGTAGTATAATAAACAACAAATTAAGCGAGTGGACATGATAATAATATAATTATATGCAGAATAATGACATTCTCTTTAGTTGTCTCTGCCCATAGTGTATTAGATTTTTTTCTGTATCCTATTACCCCAATGGCGACGAGCAGTTATCCCTCTTGCTCAACATAGACTCACAGGGCGAAAAATCGGGGGAGACAAAACAAAAAAACAAAATAAAAAAAAAAAAAAACAAAAAATAAAAACAAAACAAAATGATTCTTGCTTTTAATTTCTTGCTCCCATTGCCATTTTATTTCTGTTTCCCATTATCTTTTTCTTCTCCTCTGTGACTGAATCTTGTAAAAAAATGTTCATTGCTTCAGCCAAATAAGGAGATGGGAGGAATTCTCTACATAACGGGGGCAAAGAGAGAGAGAGGAGAAAGAGCTGATTTGAGAAAGCGATTAGTAAAGAGAGAGAGTAGGTACGAGAGAGAAAAAAAAAAAGGAGATAGACGATGAGAGTAGAGAAGGCGGGATAGAGAGAGAGGGAGAGCATAGAGAGGCGGTGGGGAGCGGACGAGAGGAATGAGGAGGGCTGGGAGGCGAGATTTAGGAGAAAGAGCAGGGAGACATAGATGAGATGGGGGCAGGAGAGAAGAGAGTGCGAGTGTAAGAGGGACAGATAGAGAGGAGGAGAGGGGGAGGTGAGGATTAGAAAGAGGGGGGGAAGACCGGAGAAGGTAGCACTTTAAGGCGCCCGGGAAGAGAGAGAGTAGAGCAGGGGTGCGTAGGGAGGAGAGTAGGAAAAGGGGGAAGATGCAGGGCGACGGGCAGTCGAGAGATGAGAGGGTGGGGAAGACTTTACGTGCTAAGGGAGAGGAGGAAGAGGATGCGGTGGGAGGACGAACGAGGTAGCGGGTATGATACGGAGGAGAAGATTGAGTAGGAGAGAGATGAGAGGAAGACTGAACTAGAGTGAAGACGAGACGAGCCCGAGAGAGAGAGAAGGAGAGGACGAAGAGCTGAGAGGAGACGAGAGAGGAAACCGACAGAGAAAGAGAGGAGAACAGGGAGGATAAGAGAAGAAGACCCGAGGAGGAGGAGGAGACCGGGCAGAACGAGAGAGAAAGAGAGAAGAAGGAAGCCCGAACCCAGAAACTGACAAGGACAGACAGGTAACAGCCAGACAGACAACCGTCTGAGAGGAGAGAGAGGAGAGAGAGAGAAGAGAAGCCTGCACGGAAGATCAGAGGACAGAAAAGAGAAACGAGAGAGGCCACGATATGAGAGAGGGAGGCCGCGAGAGCAGAGAAAGAGAGAGACGAAGACGGAACCCGGCCAGCAAAGAGAGACGAACGAGAAAGAAGGAGAAGAGAGAGAGAGATAGAGAGAGAGAGAGAGAGACTGAGCCATAGAGAGACAAAGAACGAAGACACGAGCAGAGACAGGGAGAAGAGAGAGAGTGAGAGAAGATAGAGAATGAAGAGAGCAACGTAGGAGAGGAGAGGAGAGAAGGAGCGAAGGAGGAGCGAGGAGAGAGAGAGAGAGAGGAGAGAGAAGAGAGAGAGAGAGAGAGAGAAGAGAGAGAGAGGAGAGAGAGAGAACGAGAGAGAAGAGAAGAGAGAGAAGAGAGAAGAGAGAAGAGAAGAGAGAGAGAGAGACAGACAGACAGACAGACAGAAGAGAGAGAGAAAGAGCGACCGATCGACCGACAGACAAAAAAGACTAGACAAACGGACAGAGTGAGAGTATACTTCTGTATCTTATATATGGCCAATTATATAATATTACACATTGTGACTTTAAATTGCTGTTTGTGCATTCTGTATATTGCGATTGTAATTTAATACATATATACCGCATATCTATCGAGCATTGTATATTCCATTTTGTATTTCATACATGGTCATACTGGGCATAACTCCTCCCGTCAAGAGAGCAACAAATACGCCAAGGTTTAAGGCAGACTATCCACGTAATACCATCCATTCCGAGTCCCCGAGCTTACAGGGTATCCAGGGAGCACCCACGTCGGACCAGCTCCGAGCCGAATATCCTACAGTCGGCTTTGGGATCCCTTAAATGTCCAAGGAAGTGTAATGAATTGCTTGGCCATTCGCAGTCGGTCGCGCTCTACGGTTTGGCTCCAGTGCAGAGGGCCCTGTCGTCTGCATGCGGGTCGTAATAGCTGTGAGGTAATCAAAGGTGGTGCGGAATCGGGACGCGTGGTATCAAAGGTCGCTGCGTAGCATGGGATGTAGTGTGATACGGGAGGGAGGGAGGGTGAGAGGAAGTGAAGGAAGGAGAGGAAAGGACGAAGAGAGAGAAAGAGAAACAGAGAGAGACCGACAACCGACATTACCGATCGGACAACAGACAGACAGACAGACCAACAGACAGACTAACAGACCAACAGACAGGCAGGCAGACAGACAGACAGACCAACAAACGGACAGAACGAGAGTTGGAGAGAGTATATAAGTCGGAGTATGGATAGAGGAAGAGAGAGGGGGGGGGGGGAGTCAGAGGCAGTGGAAAGCGTTCAGCGCAGAGTCCGTAGAGTTACTAAGCTCAACAGCAGATCATAAGCTGAGGGGTTGCTGCGTGAATGAAGCCAGCTTCGCATGCTTGAAGTTTATCGCGGTAGAATTTTAGTACAGGGTGACTAGATCGTGTTTGAAGGGATCTAAACAAAGAGAGTCTGTAGCTTTTAATGATGTAGTCATGCAAAGAAAGCATGCCAAATATCAAAACTTTTTATTTATTTATTTATTATTTTTTTTTTTTTTTTTACTTTTTAATTTATTATTATTTCTTATGTAGTATGTGGAAAGGCACAGGTTGTGTATAATGGTG
>NW_020870911.1:655586-663086 GCF_003789085.1 Penaeus vannamei | reverse complement strand
AAAGAGTGATAATAAAAAGTGTCATTTTCCTATCCTTGCACATGTAGTAGAACTACCAAATATTCACAAGCTGGTAAAAATACAGTAGGCCTTTCATATGCACTTTTCCGTCATTTTAAGAGAGGATTACACTAACCACAACTGCCAAAAAGAAAGTGTTTCAAATTGTGGGATCTGATCTATGGAAGGCAAGCTGGATGTATGGAAGTAGACAGATTTTGTGATCTAATATCAACATGCAAAAAGGATCGCACTTTGGAAGCATTTAGGAGATTTTTTTTCTGATTTTTTTTAATGCTCTCTTACTACATTCTTTTGTATAGACTCTTGATGCATTGCCTTGGCTTGTTCCTGCATACAGAGAAAACAAATGATTGACATTACACCACATATTTCAAGAAAGAGCAGAGTGAGAGCACATCGTATATTATGAAATGATTAATAACATTTTCTCATCAGAGCAGTAAAACACTGTAGAGGGATACAAACTGTAGTCAAAAGTCAATGCAAATCTTGACAGATATATATAATTTTTTTCTATCTTCCTCTATACATTGTGGAGTTTGATTAGGAGGTTCTATACAGTTGTATTCTATTTATGGCACAATCAAGCTCTTCCATTTTCTCTTTGAGGCAGAGAATTTTCTATAATGTTTAAATGACTTACATAAATTGATACAACCCAAGTTCTACAACATAAATAATTTGGAAAAGCAATTTAATCTTGTATCATTTTATAAAATGTACCAATAAAATTGTAAAAAGAAATGTCATCAATCCTGATTGAACCAATAATCCATATAAAAACTGCATACTAGTTTCTGATAGTGGGATAAAAAGCATTGTTCTAAAGCATCTTGAGTAAGTTCTGAATGAGGCCTCACATTGGTGAATAACAAATCTTAAACAGCTATTGCTGAGAGATGTGAGTAACATCTTAACCTAAGATCATTACCCTCTCTGTGGCTAATACTGCATTTTATAGCATTCTGCTAATATTCTGTATTGCATGAGCTTCCATAACTGTAAAATATGACTTTACATGTTTACATTTTCTTGTTTATTCCAATTTAACAGCAATGATCCACAAATGGACCTTGCATATAAGAAGAGACAAGTAAATGTAAGTTTTCATCACCACAATAATTGCAATACATTTCTCCTTAAGTAGTTGAAAAAATATATATACTCAAAATCTCTGAATTCCTCCCAAATGCAGCTTACCACGTGGTCCCATTTACTAAACATGAGCTTGTCTTTTCACTGTCTAATCTACTTATGAAATGCCACATTTGAATAACCTCCTACACCACATAAACACTATTGGATGACACCCTTATATACATATATGTATAGCTATGTACAGTACATGTCCTGTCAGTGAGCCATATCCTTCTTAGCAAGGTACAGTATTTTTCATTGAAAATCCAATGGGAAGAGAGTGTTGTAAATGCCTGTATTTACAATAGGAAGCAATATTGTTTACAAACATACACTTTAGAATTGTATGCAAGAACATGCAATTCAATAATATCAGTAATTTACATATATCAAAAGCATGTCTGGCAAAAAGTTTTGTCACCACGAGCAAATCTAGTCTTATGTAATAAAAATATTTTTATTCAAATTCTTGATGTAAATTAGTAGGAAAGAGTTTGTAGACTTCAGTTCAGCGAATATCATCCAAGAAAGTGGACTGTATTTTCATTGCTAAACTTTCATGTACTGGCCTGGCTGATATAAATTATCATTGGCTGCTTGGATCTCTCCTGCCAACTTTAAATCTGATAATACAATAAAAGCATAGTAAAGGAGCCATTTTGAAACACTTTCGTAAGTACTAAGAAGAATGTTACATATTTGGTGGCATTACGTTAGTATCACAACCATAGAATATAAATATACATCTTGCATTCTGATAAAGACATTTTCTTCTCCATAAAACAAATCAAGGCATTCACAGCATACAAGTAGATAAGGTCTAGTATGTATATTGCAACAAATGTGTCATGGTAAGAGACAGATCTATAATACACAAGGCTGTGATACAGTTACATGAGATTCAAGTACACATTTACTACACGTATGGTCTAAGTGCCACAGCTCAGAAGATTCTTTACTACTCCTACAGATGTTGCACTTTTTTTTTTTGATAATACACTGTTTACCCTCATGCTACTGTAGGTCACTGAAGAGCCATTCTTTTTCATTTACCTTTGTGTGTGTGTGTGCATTGTGTGTGTTGTATTGTGTGTTGTGTTGTGAAAGATACAATGCAACCTATTCATAAAATTTCAAACACAAGATACTATTTTGACTAGATTTATTACTCAAGAAATATTCCATTCAGCATGTAGCTATGGAAAAAATTAACAAAAATGTCAATATCAAAATCACTGGAAAAAAAACAATCATAAATGCCATAATACTCTAGAGAAATAGTTATATAAACTGTAAACTTACAGAAGTGATATATAGCTACATGTCTGTGTCTGTGCTTATGTGTCCATGTGAGCATATGTGCATTCTGGTGTATATGCGTGCATGTGTGTGTGTGTGTGTGTGTGTGTGTGTGTGTGTGTGTGTGTGTGTGTGTGTGTGTGTGTGTGTGTGTGTGTGTGTGTGTGTGTGTGTGTGTGTGTGTGTGTGTGTGTGTGTGTGTGTGTGTGTGTGTGTGTGTGTGTGTGTGTGTGTGTGTTTGAACTTCAAAAAAGAGTAAAACCAGTATCATTATTATTGCTATGCTACAGTTTACAAAAGATACATGAAAAAAAAATTGCTTTACCTTATGTAATCTGAAAACAATTTTTTCCCTGAAGATATGAACTAAAAAATGTACAAAAATTCTCTAAATAACCTCTTAATACTGTGAAGGAAAATGACAAAAGCAAAGAAAAAATACTACCCCCCCTACTTCTCTGTGAATGTCCTACTCTGTTTGCTTCAATTTCCCCTCAACTGATTATGGCTGTGTGTACGTGTATATGTGTGTGTGTGATTCCCATCACTAGCACAGCTCCTGTAAGTGCTTTCCCTATGTATGGTTCTCAGCAGCAGCCTCCTTCGTCCCCGAGCTTGAACAGTCTTCTTCAATGATGTCATGGCTTCGACCATTGAGGAAGTATGTTACCATGTCTCCTTTTCCTTTTACCTTTATAGTTCCTCTACAGGATAAAGGATATCCCTTCTTGTGTAAAATCTGATACACCTCTTGGGTTACCTGTTGGGTGAGAGCAAGTATTACGATTGTTGTTCATACACTTTCAGAGTAATAATACTGTAAGATATAAATACGGCTATTAGTGATATATACAAGTTTAGGAAATAATCAAAGAATTCAGAAAATACTTTTGATTGCCTTCATTCCTCTACAATTATTAATCTTTAAAAAAAAAGAGAGATTACAAGTAATTCCTGAACAGGAGTATTCTTGGTAGCAACATTCGTTCTTTTCAAGTAAGGAGTTCTTAAATGTACACAAACAAGACAGTATATGTATGACAGTATATACACTGTTGGCAGTTCATGGATCAATGTAAATGGTGAAGGTAAATATGCATAAAGAAAGGTTGTAAAGATACAATTAGAAAAATTCTATCTCTATAAATAGAATATAAAATAAAATAATGTCACTGTGATTCTTTGAATTATGCAAAAAATCATTGTAATTTTGTACTTATAATGACAAAATATAACTAAACCTGTGCTAACCAACAAAATTCAAAATTCAGTAATTTAGTCTTTTTTTAATAACTTGTAACAAATCCCATATCCTACCAAATATTTTGAAAAACAAATAAACTGATAGTTTTAGCGCAATATCTTTAAATATTGTTAAGTAACTGTGGAACAAGAATTCCACAGAGCAAATTATGTGTCAGCTATTCACATAAAAGGCAATACTCGTAGCCTAAATGTTTTTTCTCCATCATACTAACCACAATTCATCTGAAGCAACTAATTTCAAGGTGCTGGAGGTGGTATATACCAAGGCAGCCTTCTCATCTTGCATCCTTGTTTCTTTCCACTACTATAAAATACATCTTTTATACTAGCACACGATATTTACTATAGCTCTCTGCATTATCTTAATGGTTATATTAACACGCTTTACCCAGGATTTGAAAACAAATATTTTTTACCACTGAACACTGAAACTATAATTAGCTTTTTTTTAACACAAAACCACCAGGGACAGAAAGTGCGGACATGCCATGCCCACTATGAGTTTGATATCTATCTCACCTGTTAACCCATATCTTTGATTTTCAGAAATATTTAATTTTATCTTATAATACTATTAGAAATGTTAATGACATTATAATGACTATAACCTCTATAATAATAACAGTATCAATATTGACAGCATTAGCATTTCATAAGCCACAGTGACAAAATCCTATCTTCTCAGCAATGTCTTCCATGTATTAAAGTGAATAACTAATAAAGAAATATCTTTACACATATATTTCCTTGTCTAATATCATTCATAATCTTGATAGCATTGTTTATAATTCTCAGTGTTAAAAATATCTTTATTGTATCCATAGAACAAACAGTGAGGGTACTGATCAAGAAATCTTTTCCAGTTCCCTTATTTATATATATATATATATATATATATATATATATATATATATATATATATATATATATATAATATATATATATATATATATGATTTACAGACACAAGATGCATATGAGATATGCTTTGCCAAGTATGAGACCTGCCATAACCAGGAAGGATTGCACCCTTGGATTTTGCCTGTCTTTATGGCAAATTTGAGGCTACTTCCCCATCCAACAAACAAAAAATATTACCTACACCCCTATATAACAATGTGTGATGATAAATTTCTTACCTGTATTTTATCTAGCTCACCCGTTGAATCCATTCTTGACGCTACATTAACTGCATTTCCCCATATGTCATACTGGGGCTTTCTAGCACCTATAACTCCAGCCACAACAGGACCTATATTTATACCTGTAACAGAAAACAAATTAAATACATATTCCTAATATGAATTAGCACATACACTCATTTTCATATACCCCTTTCTTTCTTCTCTCTTGAAAGTAAATGTAATTTTTATTATCCTATATATCATAAACAGTTTCTGTTACTCAAAACAGTGTGTGGAAAGATTCATTATCTGGAGTTTCATAAACTTTCCTTTGCATTCACATCCTTACATACGAATAACACGTATCCATGTTGACTCTTCACAATACACCACTCAAATGTCTATCCAGCTTTGTGAAGATATCCAGTCTCATTCATACCTTTTCTACATTTGTTAATATACTCTGGCAAACTCAAGAGCAATATATAATTAAGCATAAGATTGATATAAAATTAATTCTTTATTATATTCATATTCTATGAATAATTCTCTTGCATTTACTATAATAATAATAATAATACCCTATATAACATATCTTCATTTCATTTCTAGTAAATAATGTAGCTAGTAGATAGATTTTCAAATAACTGACTTTTTTTCACAAGGTCATTCACTTTGTGAAGTATTGCAAATAAAAGTAACATATTCTAAACAGCCATTGTTCACTATCCAAAATACAATTTATAAAAGTGTAAAAAAGTGCATTAAATACTTGCCTATTCTTATTTTGAAGTTATTAAAGGAATGTTCATTTACATACTCCAGTTGGTCTCTTATCCGCAGAGCATAGTCAGCCATAGCTGTCACATGACGGAAATTTTTCAAATCCCTTGTAGATTTTGTGAGTCCTGTATAGAAATATAATGAAGTGATTTAAGGTTGGTATTAAATAATACTTTTTTTTTTTTTAAGAAAATATAATATTTCTGTCAATATAATCTCCAAACTATGCTAATATATGACATACATCTCATCTTATCATGTCAAGAATGTTGCATAAAATCATTCACTTTAGTAAGTATGACAAAATAAACATACCAGCAGCTGCCATGTAAGTGGCACCAGTGGATTTTATTTTTTCAATCCACTTAAAGCGTTCCTCTTCAAGAAGCTCATCAAAGTCTGCTATGATTTCATTGAGAAGCCGCAGACATTCTACTCCTTCATTATTGGACTCAAGTTCAACATAAAAGTCAGAGAAATTTGGGATGGAAGCAAACAAGATGCAGACACTTTCACATTCTTCATGGTAAAGTTCCTGCAATATGAAAAAATATACACATATACAATTTGCTTGTATTTTATCTGAAAGGAGCTTATAATGCAATTATTAAAGATTATAATTTGAAAACCAACTTTTAAAAATCCTTTTTTTGATTTCCTTTCATCTAACCATATCACAGTACATAAGCCAAGCTATATGATGGACATAGCAGTATATATAAAACAAGTAACTTAAATATGACAAAAAAACTTATATAGCACACTTACATCTGGTGCTCTGTCTGTGCACAGAAAATGAACAGCAACATGTTCTGGTAGAATGTTGGCTATCAGTTTCCTGTTATAGGCTTGCAGATGTTCAATTTCATCTTTCTCCTCTGTAATAATAATAATGATAATAATGATAATAATAATGATAATAATAATAATAATGATAATAATAATAATAATGATAATAATAATAATAATAGTTAAAGAAATAAAAGCATTAAATTACACTACTAATTTTTCTCCTTTTTCAATATAGTGCTGAAAGGTCTTTATAATAATATAAAAGAAAATGTCAGTGTACAAATAGGCCTGTGGTTGCATGAAGACAGATTAGCACCTAAATTTTAATTCAAATACTTGATTATAGAAACCCTTCTAAAGTCATTTTAAGTAATGATATCTTGAAAGTATTCCAGGAAATAAAATCATGCTGTGCAATTGCAAAAACAATGGAGGGTGAAAGCTTGTCCAGGACAACAGTGATAGATCCAAGATGTTTCACAAGAGGAGCTGAATATGTAACAGTATTATCGAAGGTGCAAGACTAAGGATTCTGGGAAATTTTAGCATTGCAAAGTAAATTTCCAAGTATTTCATGTTGCTTATTCTTTTGCTATGGGGGTACAATTTATCAATTTACTGCAGAGGGAGCCACCTTGGATCCACCACTGGGAATAAAGGAAACATGTGCATCACCAGTTAAAGTCTGCCATGGAAATCAATGTCTGGAGGTCTTCGTGGAGTGGATGGAGCCAGCAAAATCAAAATATAAGCACTGATAAATTCAACAGGAATCTTTCTCTCCCTTCATAAGACTGGAAATGTGTACAAGCTTTCACCCTTTTATGATATTCTTCCCTAGTGATATTTTCCACTTCTACAACCTGCTGCAGTCAGATGTTTCCACACACACACATACAGATACAGACACACACACACACACACACACACCACACACACACACACACACACACACACACACACACACACACACACACACACACACACACACACACACACACACACACACACACACACATGATAATTAGGAAACATGAAATTAAAGACAGCTGGGTGGATTGTCTACTTGGACTTTT
>NW_020870911.1:625120-635120 GCF_003789085.1 Penaeus vannamei | reverse complement strand
GCCTAGTTAACTAAATTTTACTCGTTTGTTGGGATAGGCATTGGTCACCCAACTGCTAAGGTCATCTTAAATCTCTTGCAATTTATTTCCCTCAATTTATTGAGAAGGCAACTAATCCTAGTTTTCAAGGCGATGTATGGGAGAAGAAAACGAGCATCAGAGGGCTGAGCGGCAGCTGCCGCGGCCCTTTGTCAAAGCTCAAGGAATATTTACTTCAGGTTAATATTTTGTTGATTTCTTTTGTGCAAACACCAGAGACTTGGTTCGTGGTTTGGATTCGTTAAGTTGAACAACCAACTCTGCCTCGAATCTTCCATTCCGCCAATTGTAATAGCATAACATGGTAGAAAGCCTTCTTAGTTGTGAATTATATTTTCACTTGTTATTTAAAGAAAAAAAAAATATTGATTAACATTGTATATCCAGTACCAAGGAATACCAAATGTGTATGTTGAAATGGGAGGATAATTTGTACATAGTCTTGTCCTTATGCTTGACTCTATCACCATTGAGGACCGGACGATGGGTCATCATTAAACTATTGCCTTTACCCGAGCTTAATAAAAGGAAAGGAAGAGCTGCTGAGAAATACTCCTGTAATCTAGTTGGAGAATCCTTTCATGATTTAGGCGGAGAGTCCAGATAAGTGACTTTTTTATTACTCAAAAAATAAACAAATAAATAAATAAAATAAAATAAAAAATAAATAAAAAAATAAATAAAAAATAATAAAAAAATAAATAAATATCTTGAACAATGAAAAATATATGGCTGCGTTTTTTGGAACTGAGAATTGCAAGTTTGAAAATACTGAACGCTGAAATGTCCTAATGGTAATTATTGCAACTTAAAATTGTTCAATATGTTTTATGTAATTTGAATAGGGAACGCATATCTTACTAATGGTTCTTAAACCAGGGAATCTCACTTGATTATTGCATCTTGAACGCCTAATTTATTCATTCTTATCCTTTCTACATACCATTATTGATAAGAAAACAATTCTTCCAATGATAGGCTTAAATATATATATAGTGTGGATAAAATTACTGGTGTTTATAGGAATCAGAATCTGGATTAGATAATACAAACTCAAAGAATTTTCTCGAAAAACGTTCTTCTAATGCTAGTCTTGAATTTAAATATGTGGCCAAGAACATTGTTCTTTATGGGAATCGGAATCTGGATAAGATAATACAATTTCAAAGAATATTCTTGAACCAGATTTGATAACGAAGCTGGCCGAGATTGTTTCTTGCCTACACTTGATGTCATGGGACCCAGAAGTGTGTAGTGAAACAAAAATTGACTTTGGAATTGTCATTTATCCCAATATATATATATTTTTCTTTTTGTTTGAGAGGGGGTTTGACATGGTTATATTTCTTGTAAAAAAAAGTTCCCCTTTATAGTTCTTTTCTGGCATCCCATTTGTTTGGTCCTATGGTGCCATATTTTCAAGAATTTGTCAGTGCATTTTTGTTTAATACTACAGTAGCAAAATGTCTATCTTTCTTTTTAAAAGGAAAATATGGAATCATTGGGGTTAAGTAATGAAGATGTACCAAAGTACATTCTTAGTCAACAAGTAATTATAAGAGAGGAACGTGCCACAGAACAAGTTCAAAGAAGGTTAAAGTTAGAGTCTCAGAAAGAAGCTGAACGAACAAAATTAGGATTACTAAAGTTTGAGGCAGATAAAGACAAATCTCAGAATGAACATGAATTGGAATTGGAAGATGACAGTTCCCATGTTTCAGCAGCAATGGTCAATGTACATCGTCCATCTTCACCAGTGTACCATGATTGTGGAAATATTTCCAGCTACAAGGTAAGGTTTGAATGTGTAGCCAAACTCCTTGGAATTGATCCTGAGTCCTATGCTATATGCCTAGGTAGTCTATTAATTGGTACGGCTATTAACATCCCGTTCACCTGACATAACCAGTAATTCTTCTTGCAACATACAGTAAAACACCAGATGGTTACAGAGTAGAGTTTCGTTCTTGTAAAATACAGAATTGAGGATACATACAAACATTTCATTTTCTCTCCAGACTTATTCATGAGTGGATAGTTTAAATTAATTGAAGAGGTGTATAGTAACTTGAGAGATTATATGATACTAGATTATTCATGTCCTCACACTCAACAGATCTATGGATGTTTATCAAAGACAGGAATATATCTACTCTTGCAGACGCTGTTGATTTAACAGTGACTTGGATTTCTGCACACAATGCCTATCCCAAAACTACAAATGGTACAGGAACACGGAGAGGACCTGTACAACCATCAGTGGCAAAATGATTAATTTCCAAGCTGGGAGGTAACACATTCAGCATTTCCTGTCATATATGTGGAGAGGTTAGTCACATCAGACCATATTGTCCAAAGAACCCTTCAGGTTTCAAGAAATCCTGTCACGAAAACAACATGTATATTTGGTTCTGTCTCAGTAATGATTCTTTCAATAAATCCTTTACTGCTCATACTGTTAACGGTTGTAAGACCTCTTTTATCCTCTGGGATACCGGTTGCCATTGTATAGTTTTTGCTGAAGAACTTTTGCCAGATATGGATGTTGAAAAGTATAGCAAACAATTTTTGATGGTTGGACGGATGCTGTGTGTGCCCAATATATATATTTTTTCTAAGGAATGATTTGTATTTCCCCTCAACTGCAACAGAATCATGACTTTTACTGATAGATAGATAGATAGACATACCTATATAACATATATATATGCTGAAGAACTTTTGCCAGATATGAATGTTGAAAAATATAGCAAAATTTATTTGATGGTTGGACGGATGCTGTGTGTGCCCAATATATATATATATTTTTTCCAAGTAATGATTTGTATTTCCCCTCAACTGCAGCAGAATCATGACTTTTACTGATAGATAGATAGATATACCTTTATAACATATATATATGCTGAAGAACTTTTGCCAGATATGGATGTTGAAAAGTATAGCAAAATTTATTTGATGGACGGATGCTGTGTGTGCCCAATATATATATATTTTTTCCAAGTAATGATTTGTATTTCCCCTCAACTGCAGCAGAATCATGACTTTTACTGATAGATAGATCGATAGATATACCTATATAACATATATATATGCTGAAGAACTTTTGCCAGATATGGATGTTGAAAAGTATAGCAAAATTTATTTGATGGTTGGACGGATGCTGTGTGTGCCCAATATATATATTTTTTTCCAAGTAATGATTTGTATTTTCCCTCAACTGCAGAAGAATCATGACTTTTACTGATAGATAGATAGATAGATATACCTATATAACATATATATATATATATATATATATATATATATATATATATATATATATATATATATATATACATATATATGCATACAAATACATACGTATATGTACATACATATATGAATATATATATATATATATATATATATATATATATATATATATATATATATATATATATATAATGTTATATAGGTATATCTATCTATCTCTATGTATTATATATATGTGTGTATATATATATATATATATATATATATTATATATATATATATATCAATATATATACACACACACACACATATATATAATATATATAATATATATATATATATATATATATAATATATATGTGTGTGTGTGTGTGTGTGTGTGTGTGTGTGTGTGTGTGTGTGTGTGTATGTGTGTTTGTGTGCATGTATGTATGGATGTATATATCCATATATATGTATATATGTATAAATGTGTGTGTATATATATATATATTTGTACATATACATATATATATATACATATATATATATATATATATATATATATATATATATATATATATATTATATATATGTATATATATATATATATATATATATATATATATATATATATATATATATATATATGTATATAAGTATATATAAGTATATATATATATATATATATATATATATATATATATATACACACACACACACACACACACACACACACACACACACACACACACACACACACACACACATATATATATATATATATATACATGCATAAATATATATTTATACACATTTCCCGCCAAATTTCGGTCTCTCGGCGCTGGTCAAGAACAGGTGACAAGCGTGTGCTCTCACCCCCCCTCTGTAACTCCTTTGAAATAAAACTTACTAGATTCAAGATTGATGTTTCTCTTTCCTGGTATTACGAGGAACGACCCCACACAACTCAAGAAGAAATATACATACCCGCACCACACTTTACAGCACTTTCAGTACTAGTATCATCATCATCTGGAGCTAACGCCAACAGGGGCGCATAGCCGCGTCCACCTTCTGCTTCCACCTTTGGGATCCCTCATGGCAAGCCGCCAGGCAGGGGCCCGGCCCATCTCGAGCTCTTCCCGACAGGTTTGATCGATCTGCCCAAGCCACGACCTCCTAGGTCGTCCCACAGGCCTCTTCCACCCAGGGTTGTCTCTTACAGAGACAATCTGATGAGCAGGATCAGCCTGTGGAAAGCGAGCCAGGTGGCCATATAGCCTGAGTTGGCGATTCCGGATTGTGCAGGTAACAGGTCCTCCGCCAGTCTCACGGTGCAGCCGTTGGTTAGACAGGTGGTCCCGCCAACAGTACCCCATGATCCAGCGCAAGGACCTATTACAAAAGGCATCAAGACGAGACTCCAGTGCACTGGATAATGTCCAGTCTTCACTACCGTAAAGCAAAACTGGCATTACCAGAGCTCTGAAAACCCGTAGATTAGTCCTTCTGCGCAGGTACCGGCACGTCCAAATACTCTTGTCGAGAGAGTTCATGACCCCTGCTGCCAGGCCAATCTGTCTGTTGACTTCCTGGTTTGACAGCCCAGAGTTATGAACTGCACTACCAAGGTATGTAAAGCTCTCTGTGACTTCAATGTCCTCGCCGCAAGCGCGTACCGACTGAACAGGTTCTCCTAGCAAGTCCCCAAAGTCCTGGATCTTGGTCTTGGTCCAGAACTCTAGACCCAAGGGCTTTGCTTCATTACTAAATGCATCGAGGGCCACCACTAGGGTTTCCAAACACTCAGATAGAATCGCAACATCATCTGCAAAGTCAAGGTCTGTAACCTTAATATTACCCAGTGTTGCTCCACAATGACTTTGAAGCTCGACAGGCCCCCACCACACTTTATAGCACTTTCAGTACCAGTATATAGGTTTGCTATTAGTTCAATAATCCTTGTTGGAATTCCTCTCAGTCTCAGAATCTCCCAGAGTAATTCCTGATGCACTGTATCGAACGCCTTCTGGAGGTCGATGTAGGCTGCAAGCAGCCCACACCCGAACTCACGACGTCGCTCTACAATGACTCGAAGTGCTCTACAATGACAAGTACTAGCATACAGACATGCCATTACTCCAATAATCCTTGTTGGAATTTCTCAAAGTCTCAACATCTAGAGTGATTCCCGATGCACTGTATTGAACACCTTGAGGTCGATGTAGGCTGCAAGCAGCCCATGCCTGAAGTCATGACGGCGGTCAGTAATGACTCAAAGCTCAAGGATACGGTCTATTGTGGACTTACCAGGAGTGAATCCAGATTGTTCCGGCCTCTGATGCCTCAGTGGGTGGCCTTTGATATGCCTCATAAGGATGTGGGCAAGAACCTTGCCTGGTATACTGAGCAGTGTGATGCCTCGGTGGTTGCTGCAATCCCATCGGTCCCCCTTCCCCTTCCAGACTGGGATGACCACACCCCTCAACAGGTCGAGGAACGGTACCGGACCGCCAGATGGCAGCCAGGACATCATGTAACCTACGTGCCATGGAATCACCACCAGCCTTTAGCAATTCAGCTCAGATGCCGCATATACCTGCTACTTTACCACTTTTCAGGTTGGAGATGGCTCCCCTAACTTCAGCTAGGGAGGAAGGATCCTAACTGTTGGTTGGTCCCAGCAACGGAATCTAGGCACTATGTATAACTGTTAGTTGATCAACTTGGTACAACGGCTCAAAATACTCTCAGCCCAGCGCTCCGGTACTGCAACAGGATCTAAGACAATCTCTCATTGCCTTTGAAGAGGGCTTAGAGTTCACTTTCTCAGGGCTTGGTATGCAGGACGAAGACCATTTACTAAGATATGGCCTTCTACCTCCTCTGCGAGACTCCTAATAAACTATTTCTTATCTCTTCTTAACAGGGACCGAGTTCTGCACACATGAGAACGATGCAAATCCCGATCCCCTGTCAGACGAGAAGCACGACAAGCATCTGTGGCATCCAGAGTCTCCTGCAAGATAAAATTTTGTCTTGCTCTCAGGCGTTCACCAATTATTTCTTGAGCTGCATCAATCGTTTTGCACTTGAATATCTTTCACAGAAGTACAGGGGCCATCAGATTGTCGAGTGCTGCGAAATGATCAGAGACATCCTCTGCAATACCCCAGGCAAGCTCCCCCTCCCTCAACCTGTTAAAGTGAAACACCCAGGGGTGATCATTGGACCACTAGGAAGTTTTGACATGGACCTGGAGGATAGCCACAACCAATCTATGGTCAGTACTCCTATACACATTGCAGTTCTGAAGGATCCTCCAAGTGTATGTGGTAGATCTCCTTGGCTGCATTACCCGCATCACTGTACCATGTCTAGTGATGTGGTTATGGCCACTGGTACCAGGAGCCAGAACTCCTCAATTTCTGGAACCTGGCAAAGTCCCTGAGAAGGAGGCTATTCTTGCTGCCGGCATCAGCTCATGAACCATGGGGACCAACAGACATCTAAGCCTGCTCGATCACAGCCAGATACCGCATTGAAGTCACCCAGGGTCCCCTGTCTGACACAGAAGCAAGTTTGGAATAGAACATCTTGGAGATAGTAACTGTTGCAGCGGCCTGCCCAATAGTAGGTGAGGCTAGCTACATTGTCTTCTCACTTCTGATACAGAAGCCATCTCCACTCTCAGCCTCCCCAGTTCCCTCGACAGCAGAGTCAACCGATCATCCTGACGCAAAGAACGGATGTTCCAAGTCCCCACCCTGGCTTCCCGCTTGAGGGGACCGTCTGTTTTTTTTTTTTTTTTTTTTTTTTTTACTTTTCGATTTTTCTTGCCGATTTTGATGAAACTCACATCCTTTTATTTAGGCCCCTTCCCATTGCCTGTGGTCAATTTTTTTTTTCTTTTGAAATCGGCGCGAACAATTTTTAAATCATAGTAAAATAAAGCGAAAAATCACTGAAAAGAAAAAAAAAAAATCTCAAAAGCTGTATATATATATAAAAAAAAAACCTAGTCATTCTGACCTGATTTTTGAAGAGATTCATCTAAGATCTAGTGCTTGTTCGAAATAGTTTTTTTCGATATCGACTTTATTTTTTGTGTGTGTGAATTTTTTAAGTGACCGACTATCACGATTTTTTTTTTTTTTTTTTTTTGCTTACTTTTTTTGCACATTTGTCGTTTTTACAAGCACAGGAAAAAATTGCAAAAACCATCTCGAACAAGCACTAGATTTGTAATTCAGCTACAGAATGAGCCATAAAACTTTTATTTTGGACTAAAATTGAGTTTTCTATAATTTTTTAAAAGGCTACAACGGTGGTGTACCGAGATAACGGCATTTTTTTTTCTTTATCTTTCCATGACTATCTTGGTATCAACAAAACAAGGTATGAGATTAGTCGTCCTACACCATAATCCTCTATCAATTACCTGCATTCCGAAGTCATCCGGACATTGCCAGCACGTACCGGTTTCTCAAAATCTTACATACAGTGTAGAGTGGTGGCAGTGATCTGAGGGGTCTATAGGCCTACATTGACCATGTTGAAGATTTTCTAAAAAAAAAAAAAAAAAAAAAAAAAAAAAAAAAAAAAAAAAAAATCGTACAGCCATACTGATTTCATGTCTGAATAGAACTATCCTTCTACAATAATATGCGGAAGCCATTTATGAGAATTCGACCTTACTTTTTTTTCGTGAATATTTTCCGTGTGATTGTTAAAACACCCTAATAGGAGATTTTGAAAATATACGTCGTTTTTATAAGAAGCACACGTGTGCTATGCATAAAAATGTGAAGGACCTAATAATCGCGACCTTTTTATTATTTATTATTTATACATTTTGCATGACAAATTATTTACGATATACTTGTTATTGATATAATTATTTATTATCTACCTACTATTGTTGCTCTAATGGGGTTTTACAACGTATAATATTGGTCGAAGGAATAACCTTTCTCCAGGCGAATGGGAATCATACGATGCTTTTCTCATCTCGGCTCTATTTACCTATGCGGAGCAAGAATATCTAACTTACGGGGCTGCGTAGCCATTTTTCACACTCCCGTGAAAGTCGAAAAACGAGGACATTGCGGTGTAAAAATATGTATATAAGGTATGTAAGCACATATAGATCATTTTCGTGTACCCCATGACCTCTTGTTTATTTATATTGTTACTTCCGTTTGTTTCTTTGTTTGTTGTTTAAAGTTTGTTTGTTGTTTTTGATTGTTTGTGTTTTCTGATATTTCTAAAAGTTATGAACATATTTTAATGAGATTTAAACCAAAGGTGTGTTTTAACCTAACTTAGATGCTTATTGCACTTTGGTGGTGTTGCGGACCATGGTTTGGATCCAGGATTTTTTTTTTCTAACTCGAAAAGTCATGAACACCATATGAATGGCATATCATGTTTATTTGTATGAAAAATTTCTTCATTATCGTTTTTTGGCCGCTTGCCAGATTTTTAAAATTCCGAAAAAATGAAGGTTGGTTTCATCTCATGTGAAATTTAAAAAGCATTTAGAAAATAATCTCATTTTTATATTATCTCTAATCATTGCGTCACAATTGCCGATTTTCTAAGGTAACATGAAAAAAAATATTTCTATCGACATTGAAAATGGCTGCTACCACCTAAGTAATAATGGTCGGGTCTTGAAATTTTCAGGGGAGAACTAGGAGCCTAGGAACTGCTTGAAAATGCATTTAACTCAATTTCGGCAAGATGGGCGAAAATCGCCGAAGACCAGACAGTGCCCTTGAGGTTTAGCCTCGGGTAGTCACTGCAGGTGAACACCACCTCTGCCATCCCCGCCGACGCTGCTCCATATAAAAGGTGGCAGCAGGCTGCAGGACCCATCATCCACCAATAGGGTTCCCTAAGGCTTTCCCCTGCAAGCTTCACTCCGGCCTGGCAACTACCAGAAAGCAGGCAGGACGAGTAGTTTCCGATCCCATCCTGCAGTCGCCCTCCTTCTTCTTTCTTTTTCTTCAGCTTATTCCCATTTCTATATGGGGTCACTGTTCCTCGCTAGCCTCTTCCATCTTGCTCTGTCCATTGCATCTTCCCTTCTGAGTCCCTTGTCTTCCAGATCTTCTTTTAGCCTTTCCCTCCAACTTAATTTGGGTCTACCTCTCCTTCTACGTCCATCCACGTGCATTTCCATAACTTGGTTTCCAATATAGCCTTCTTCACTTCTGATGACATGCCCATACCAGTTAATCCTTCTTTCTTGCATCTTTGCACTCACTTCTGTGACCTTGACTCGAGAGAGTCGAACGGTCTCCATCCCAATCACGTAACACTCATTAACCCTGTTAGATTAAAATATTTCACCCACTCAGGTGAGTGGCTTGTTCAGGTGGCTAAGGTCAGGAGGGAAATGCTTTCCTTATTCCTCACCTTGTCTCACCTGGTTCTATAGGTGGCGCTACTTTACTTTAATTTTCTATATTTCGATACTTCTACAGCATTTACTCACGTTATAAGATTCGATATTTTGCAAAGTCATGCATCATGATAAATCCCGTCCCTTTCTGATTCAAAAACTCTATCTAAATTAACAAGATATAATGTAGCAGTTTCATAAATGATAATAATACACAATTTTAGAATTGGATTTTCTATTTAGAGTAGCCTTTATACATTCAACATTCACTATTCATTGTTTACTTTGCGTATGTACGCTTGTACTCATATTCCAACA
>NW_020870911.1:615120-620120 GCF_003789085.1 Penaeus vannamei | reverse complement strand
ATACATGAAATTTATTAGGGATGCAGTGCAATTTTGCCGAAGCGTAGAAGGCCAAGGGAGCGGTCCTATTCTAGTATTCACTTAACTAAGGAGCCATTAATCAGTAGTCAAATCTTGAATTTCAAAGCATCAATAATTATATAGTATGGATCAACATATTTATTAGAGATGCCGAAATATATAAGATTTTGAAGAAATTTGGGATGATTCTTTTATGATTGAAGAAAAAATATATTTCATAGATTTCTTGTAAAAAGAAAAAAAAAATGCATTGGCTATTTATGAAATGATAAAGAAAACCTGCTCTCTTTGATATATATTATATATATATATATATATATATATATATATATATATATTATATATATATATATCCTAATTTAGTTGTATTCAGATTAGCTCTATAATTTTGGCTTTTTTCAGAAAAATAAAAGATTTAATTTCAAAAGGACACCATGATATAGCATAAAGAAGTTTTTATATATATATATATATATATATATATATATATATATATATATATACATATACATACATATATACATATATATGAATATATATATATATATATATATATATATATATATATATATATGTGTGTGTGTGTGTGTGTGTGTGTGTGTGTGTGTGTGTGTGTGTGTGTGTGTGTGTGTGTACATATATATCTCTTTATGTATACATACACATACATGTATATATATACACACACATACATGCACACACACACACACACACACACACACATATGTATATATATATATATATATATATATATATATATATATATACATATATATACTATATATATATAATATATATATATATATATATATATATATATATATTTATATACATATATAATATATATAAACTTGTGAATATGTACACACACACACACACACACACACACACACACACACACACACACACACATATATATATATATATATATATATATATATAATATATATATATATATGCGTATATATGTATATTTATACACACACACACACACACACACACACACACACACATATATATAATATATATATATATATATATATATATATATATATATATATATATGTTGGAGATGACGTTCCCAATATGAAACAATGCTTGCTCTTCAGGGTTAGCCGCTACTTCTCTATTAATCAGAGATTGCTTTTTGAAAGATGTCCAGACGATGTGACTCTGGTATCTAAGCCTTCTAAAACTTATTCTGAACTGGACTACACTGCTGAATCCAACTGATCTTAACTGTGGTCTTAACTGGTCCAAAATTAAGTGAACTGAACTTGTACCACGGTTTATAGAGTTCCATGGGCTCTTCTCACCGCCAAACAAGTCATATGTCTGCCATGTGGCGGTGATCAAACTAAACTTATCATACTTGCCTCGAAACGATTTCATAAACCCTTAAAATACATTTTTAATATGTAATATCAAAAATGTCTTGAGTATTACAAACAATCCTTATATGAAATTAGTCTTATATTGGATGTAAATTTCATTTCAGAAAATTCTCACAAACTTGGCACTGCATATAAAGACGTAAGTATAAATGAAAGATTACACTTTTCTCAAATTCAGCATGACTTCAGAAATACTTACAAAAGTTCTAATCGAACTCAGACAAAGTCTAATCATAACTTAAATAGCATTCTATATTAAAGAAATTAAAATTTTGTGCCATCCACACTGCTACTTAGTTTACGATAGTGGAATCCTTTTTCCACACCTTGTTTATCTAGTCCTATTGATAGCACCCAAACAGAAGATAACCAAGGAAGTGTACTCCCCCCCCCCCCAACCGCAGGGGGATAACACATACATAATTCTTAGTCATATAGGTTGGTCACATCACTTCTGTACAGGGTATCTCAGTTGATTTTTGAAACCCCTTTCCACTGGGCATACTATATCATTTTCATTGCATTTATCTTGTCTGTTTCACTGTGATTTTGAAGTTTTGTCGATTTCTGAATTTTATCAAATTCTTTCATTAGTGGTGAACCTAATTTTCAGAGGAACAACTTTTCTATACGTGAATCTATTTAAAGTATTTATAAATGCACCATTATCAAAGCCAATCAACATTTTTATGTGTACTGCAAGTGTAGAAAAACAAGTAAAAAGACATCCATATCTTTTCTCTTGTGCTCTTCCACATCTAACTAAAAATGGCTCAAAACAATCTGCTCCTACAAAAGTAAATGTTGGTTTCCCAGACATTAACCTTTCCTTTGGCAAGTCTGCCATGCGTTGCTGGATACCACTCCCTCTGTATCTTGTACATATTACACATTGCCTAATCAATCAGAGGCCGAGCCTTTGGTATCAAATATGTGTGCTGAAATGCAGCTAGTGTGCTTTCAACCCCTCCATGACCTTTAATTTCGTGAATTTCACATGCAATCATTTTTGTAACAGGGTGTTGATGAAGCAGTATTATTGGATGTTTTACATCATAAGCTACTGAAGCATGCAACAGTCTACCAGACACACATAACAAACCATTATCGAGGAATAATTCTAAATTGAATAGTGAGCTGCTTCTACATAAACTTGCTAGAATTTTTTATGCATATAGGACAGAATCCCTGATTCTGCTTCATTCCGTTCTTCTATAGAAATTTCTTTCTTTACATTACTTTTATTTTTTAGCCAACACCGATTTTTGAAGTTTGTACCATGAAGAATCTTTGTTAGAAATTCATCAAATTTAGTTGCAACTACTTGTTTAAAAAATAGCAACAGTTTCATATATAACTTCCGAATCACCTTCAAATGCAGTCTCTACATCATTTACTATAGGCTCCCATAACCAACACTGGTTATGGGGGATTTTGTTTAGATGGAACATAATTCCACTGTCCTACCTTTGTGCTACTTTGTATCCGTTCAACACAATTTGCGACAAATATCTTGAATCTCTTTCGAGTATTATTGATGTATTGTAGCACTAACATGCTATCAATCCAAAATGTAGATTGGGCCAATTGGACATTCAGCTCTCTTCTAACAGCTTCATCTACTTTGACTGCTAGCACAGCTGCTGATAACTAATCTTAACTGGTTGACAGGGTTTTCATTGGTGCTAATCAAGACTTAGATTTTCAAAAACGATGAACCTTTCCATCCTTGTCCGCAACCCTTAAATAAGTTACCATACCATATGCACTTCGACTTGCATCGCAAAAGTGATGTAGACTATAAATCACTTCGTTACTGAAGGTATATGGTTTCATACAACATGGAATACTAAATTTGCTTAAATGTGGCAAATCATCAAGCCATGCCTTCCATAAACTTGAATTATTTTCAGACAGCTTTTCATCTCAAGTCTTACCAAGTCTACAATCTGCCTGAAAGATCATTTTATCAGTGGCAACTACTGGGCTCACCATACCTAAAGGGTCATAAACAGATGCAAGGATACTTAATAGTCCACGTCTGGTATATGGACCTTCTTTGCTGACAACTCTAATGCTTAGTAAATAATTTATTGTATCCCATTGTAAGCCTAAAATATGTTCTATATTATCACCTAAATCCTAGGCACAAAGCTTCTTGGAACTTTCATTTTCAGATAAAGTTTCTCTGACCTTTTGACTGTTTCAGGCCCATTTATTTAAACAAAGCCCTCATCTTTTAACAAATTGGTAATGCCAGTTTTATACTGCTATGTTTCAACAACAGTCTTCTGAATGGAGCAAGTCGTCAACATAGAAATCCTCATTATCCGAATTAACGAGATGTGCAATTTTCCTTTCTCTGCACTTCTGCAAAATGACGAAGAGCATAAGTTGCAGCACAAGGGTTACATGCACCTCCTAAAAGATGAACAGCCATTCTATATTCCCTGTACATCTGATGTAAATTTCCCTTTGGCCACCAGAGAAAACGAAGGACATTTCTGTTTACAGGGGTTACTGACACTTGATATAACAAATTTTATATCATACATTAATCCTATAGCCCCTTTGCAGAATCTAAGGAGCACCCCATAAAGTTTGTTAGGTCTGGCCCTTGTTTTACCTGACTTAAAAGATTCTTCTTTACTGACTGCAACACTATCAAATACTCTCCTGAACTTCTCAGGTTTATGTGGATTCTTTACATTAAAGATAGGCAAATACCATGTCATGTCTAGTGATGAATACAATTCTTCATCAGGCACAGGTTCAGCATAGCCGTTATCTGTCAGTGTTTCTATCTCATGGTCATACTAATTTAACAACCAGGATCTTTTAAGAATCTCTTTTAAGGTATTATGCCTCTTTTCTGCCATGCTCCCATTATTGTACAGCTCGGGTGGATCGTGTTTGAATGGTATTGGGAGCTCGCAATGGCCTTTTAACTTTTTTTTACCGTATTATTCCACAGCTGTATGACTTCTTTGTCCTCCGTTGGTGCTATAGGTCTATCTGAACTAAGATCTTCTACACCATCTACATTCCAAAAACTACTTGCTTATTCAGTAATCTATCTCCCATAAATATTGCTTCTGAGTAAATGAATTTGCTTAAAGGAATCTTACTCATATTACTGAGGCTTACAGGTCCAATGAATAGCCCAACCAAGAGCATAATATACTGCATAAGGCTCACGATCTTTACCCGAGCGGACTTCATATGGTTTCAACAAATGTAGATTATCTAGGCTTATACCAAGATTTACCTTTTCTCTAATTTTATCTCCTAATGGTAAATCAGGAAGGTGGCTCCACTTTTGGTAATCTATTATCCATACTAGGTAAATTGTCAACAGCATAAACATTACTTATTAGGAAATTCTTACCTCTTTTGAATGTTGTAATTTCAAAGGATGCCAATTCAACATCAGCTGCTTGTCCTGGATTTACAGTATTAATGCGTGTAGTTAAATAGTCACCCCTTCAACCAACCTCTTTTGGCAAAGATTTGCTACTAAAAGCTACCTGTACCTGTATCTAGTAGAGCTAATGCAATGGTATTATAACCAGTATTACCTTTAAC
>NW_020870911.1:607620-610120 GCF_003789085.1 Penaeus vannamei | reverse complement strand
GTCTTCTCGAACCTTCGTCAGCACAAGCCATGAAATTACACTTCGACCCTACAACACCGATATTCTCTCGCTACTTTTAAGAGTAAGTGTACCTCTTTACTGCCAGTTTAACTATCGCCCTCCCAAAACCCGCCCACACCTTACATATAAGTTGCCTTTTTCTTAACGAACATATTACTACTAATTCTATATTACAGAATTTCTAACTGTAAATAATTGTTTTATTTTAACGAAGTCACCGCTGAGGTCACTGTGACTACACTCACCTGACTCCCCTACCTCGTTCCCCCGCCCTAACCATTCTTTAAGGTAGTGTTCACGAGTCGTATTGATGAAGGTGAAATCAAACTTTTCCGATGTCTGCGGTGAACTTATGTACAATGACCCCTTCTAATAGAGTATATTTCCCCATGGTTACAGTTCATTCCCATGTAGTGAAGATGGTGTATCATCACTACCTTCATGATAAAGATGATCATGGAAAAAAGCATGCCGTTGAACATACAGTTCTTAACCTTCAAGTTATGCAGGAAATGAAAGAATAGAGTCTCAATAACAATTTGAATAAGTTAAATTTCATCTAACGCTTCTCTCTTTTTAATTATGAATTTTTATATTTTGATTACTGAAAAGAGGCAGTAGAATTGGACGAAAATTATAATAATAAAACATCAATATAACAAATGTATATCTCATCTTAACCAAAAGAAACTACATCCTTTTCTCTGTAAAATCACTTAAAACTGGATGAAATCGGTAAAAAAAAAAAAAAAAACATCAGGAGGTATGCATTAATGAAGTGCAAAACTTTAACTTTCCAGGTGAGGGAGTGGTGTGTGTGTGTGTGTGTGTGTGTGTGTGTGTGTGTGTGTGTGTGTGTGTGTGTGTGTGTTATTAAGGAAAGTCGTTCTGTAAAGTAAATCACTTGGCATGGAAGTTGCTTGCATCAGGCTGGTTTAAACATACGGTGCTTACATACTTATCCTAGTGTTAACTGAGATATTTGATGAAGGTACAGACTGCTTAAGCCATTGGGGAATTAACCCAACCTCAACCAGGGCCTATCTGGTACTAGATGAATCAAAACGATGATATTAATGTAGAAATAGAAATAAAGCCTATATGCTTCAGTGGAGGACATTTATATCATTAAAAAATCAAATAACCAAAGTATGCCCCCAATCAATCGAGGCAGTAGACAGAATCAAAGCTGAAGGGTTATAACGATTCTATTCCTCAGTACCGACAAGCAATATAGAAACGGAACGCTATACAAATCTCCCACAATGTATTGCGTGCTACACGCCCCCAAAAGAACAGAGAGATCTGCAGTGAATGCTCAAATATAGGCCATACAGAGAATACCCAGCCAAAGATCATCCAAAATGCAGTTCTGGAAAAACATAAAGAAATACATGGGGCAGACTGCAGCAGGAGATTCTACAATTTAACCGAACAAAACAAGAACAAAACATCCTCACAGAAACAATGAACAATACCCATCAACTCTCCCCAGATAACAACATAAACCAAAATACGCTAAATGATACCCAAAGCCTAACAAAACAAATATCAGTACGTGAAGTCGTTCATGTAATAAAGATAATGAAAAATAAAGTCCTAGTGAAGAGCCTCTTAAAAACAATAGACATTCACAAAACCTCACCCTAAATTTATAGAAAGACTCACTTGCGTATTCATTGCTTCAGTGTCTTTAGTTTAATAACCCAAGAGAATGAAGGAGGCAACTATCAGGCTGATTCCAAATAAGAAAAAATCCCCTTATAAAGCAGAGAACTACAGAGATATATCTGTACTGGAAGTCCCATTTAAAGTATTTTTCTAAATCCTGAACAGGCTCCGTTCTAATCTCGAAAACTCAGACCATCTAAAACAAAGCCAATGTGGATTTAGACGAGAAAGAAATATAACCATTACCTATGAAAAAATAGTGGAAACAGCAGCAACTAACAAACAGTGCAGTGTCATCTTACGAATTTCTAAAGCATTTGGCAAAGTATGGCACAGAGGTTTAAAATATAGCTTGTTAAATGCGTATCTACCAGTCCCCTTCAGCAAATTTCCGAGGAACTCCGTAGACCTCCGAAAAGCCAAAATAAAACATGGAAATACCACTGGGGAAGCGATGGAACTGGAATCGAGTACCTCAATGCCACATCGCCAATTCTTTTTATAATGTATATCTCACCTGTTATGTAGATAATGTAACTCAGACCATTACACACCCCTTAAAATTCAGAAACATAATGGCCCTCTACATCAAGAAAGCTCTTCTACCCATATACAGATTTAAACTGGCGTGGTGTACAAGAAACAAATAAAAATCGAACACCCTTAGTTATTGATGGAAATGAAATCATTCCATCTCAAAATGGTAGTATCCTTGGACTGCAATGGACGAGCAGAGGCGCTAAACAAACAAGGCTTACCCTAGCAAAATATAAGAGATATTCATACTGTAGCGAGAAAGTGAAAATTC
>NW_020870911.1:592620-597620 GCF_003789085.1 Penaeus vannamei | reverse complement strand
AGAGAGAGCTAATTAATGTTTATGGTGAATAATGACGTCGTCGGCCAAATTCTGTATATGAATATATATACATATAGATATATATGTAAATATATAGGGGAGTGGATGTGAAGAGCGCAAGATAAAAAGGTGCAGAGAGCAAGCGCCCGTACTAAGGAGCGGTTGTGGGGATCGTCTGTTTTTTTCGGCAAAAATCGCCCGACTTGCCGAATTTGAGTCAAATGCATTTCCGAAGAGTTTCAGGGTCTCAGAGTCTCCCCTCAAAATTTCAAGGTCCGCCCGCTATTTTTAAGGTGGTAGCAGCCACTTTCGCTGTTCACCGAAAAAATTGTATTATGATTGTTCACCTTACCTTATAAAACCGGCAATTGTAACGTAACGATTTGATATAATTAAAAAATGAGATAATTTCCTGAAAGCTTATAAAATTCCATATATGAGTCCCACCTGATTTTTTCGGATTAGTAAATTCTGTGAAGCATGCGAAAAGAATAACGCATATTTTTTGTTTGCAAATAAATAAGAAAATACCGTTCATATGGAGTACTTTCTTTTCTATAGGTTTGGATTATATTTTGTCCGTTTCATCCTTAAGCATAATGTTTTGAAAATGCAACCTCCTCCCCCGAAATTGGCGGTAGGTTTGCCAAATGATCCGGATCATGACCAAAATGTAATGGAATAAAGTTGGGCTAAGGTGAAAATTTCATTAAAATCTGGCCAATTTTTTGTTTGAAAAAAAATCCTGGATCCGAATCATAATCCACATCGCCACCAAAATGTCATGGCGTCTATGTTAGGCTACAACACACCTCTGGCAAAAAACTCCTTTAAATCTGTTCGTTACTTTTTGAATTAACAGTTAAACATAACAAAGAAAAAACAAACAAATGCAGGTAACAATATATATAAACATAAAGTTATGGAATACACGGAAATGATCTGTATATCCTTATATATCTTATTTGACAGGAGTGTTAAGTTACGTTAAGTTAATAAGTTTATTTACCACCCTGGCTATCTGTTAAGGCATGGGCAATCGTGACTGTAGTGTTACATATATCCACATGCATATGACAGAATACAATATTCTGTGGTTACAGAAGTTATACATGGTGAAACGGGAATATGTCATCCATCATGCAAAGTATATTATCTAAGTTGACCCACCTTTGACTTATGTTTACATAACAGTGTTCTGTGATGTTCTATGATTACGATAGTTTTACAGAGGGAAATTAGGATACAGCATGTGTATATCTTCCAATCTATTATATGCAATAAAATAATCACAATGTTCATGTTGGCTGGCCTGAAAGGCTGTATCACATGACACTCTGAGATATGATGCTCAAGCGTTCGCTTATTTTCCTCGTAACGCAGCCTACATCTAGATTCATCTGCACTTCTTGCATCTTGCAATTGTCAGTACATTCTATAACCTAAACGTATTCTGGCAATAACCACGTCACATTGTCGGCAACATCCATAGGAGGGCTGACTATGTCTTACTATCGTAGTGCCTTATGCTACAGCTATAAGGCCTTTTTGATCTCATCAAATTTATCAGTTCTTCCTTGTGAGAACTTTTTAATATGTATGCAAACCTAACAAGAGGCATTCCAAGATCTATATTTACATTATGTTTGCTCCAAGCTTCTTCGCCTTTTTGTCTACGTGTTCGTGCTTCCATATACTAACATTAGATGGTATCCATACAAATTGAATATTGAAATTGCACGCTCTTCCACAAATTACGTTACGCTTAATGCAGTTCACAATTTCCTCATCACCATCTGTTTTAAAGGAACGTTGTGTCTGAAGAGCGCTTTGAGAATAAAAAAAAGCTACTCCAGAGCCCCGAGACATTAAGTATTCTGCTGCAAGGAGTATGTCTGCGAACTCCGTTTGAGTAGTGCTGGCACAATTTTATACTCTCATATTGACTTGATTTTGAAGTAAACGCAAGCACAAACAGCTTTGTATCCAGACTGTACGGATCCGTCAGCGCAACACTCGTACACATCGCCCATAGATTCTAGGTGTTTCTTTACTGTAGCTAGAGCAATTTGTTTCAAGATGCATTTAGGTAAACTTTTTTCGGTAGACATGTAAAATTAACAATCAGTGATGATTTTTTTCCCCATGAGGATTGACCTTCTGGTGTTTTACTTATGGGGACATTAAGCTTTGTAATATTCATGTAGATTTTGTGTATCAGAGAGCTCTTGTGTGTATGATTAGCCTCGTCTATTTCTGATTTTATGTTGCAGCCAAATTAAGTGCAAATATATATTATTCTATCAAAAATAGATGGTAAGTTTAGCTTTGATCTCATGTTTACTATCCTTGCTGTTCTCAGGCATCGAGATACGTTATTAGTAGGGCCCTATGAAGCATGTGCCAGATTAGTTGTCAAGGCAGATAGTTCCAATTCATGTTTATGAATTATCACAGGAGTTGGCAGAGAAAGAAAGCCAGGATCCTAGGGCTCACTAGTCTCACTAGCTTCACTAGCTAGTGAGGGTAGTGAGTCCTAGCAGATGGCACTGTGGCAAAGCGAAAGCCACCTCTTTCACTTTCAGAATTTGAGGAGAAGGACAGGATTTTGTATCACTTAAAACACCTGCCTGCCAAGATTATGTACCAGCTTTGAGTTCTAAAGAAACTCCACAAGACGGTCTGTGAGGTTGGAAGCCTCCTCCTGCCACAGCATGCAACCTACACCCAGCTCCTTCATCCTCTCCCCGTCTCCCGTCTCTCACGCATCCTCACCCAGTCTCCCTTCTCTCACGCATCCTCATCTCTCACGATCACGCATCACCCCGTCTCCCGTCTCTCACGCATCCTCACCCCGTCTCCCGTCTCTCACGCATCCTCACCCCGTCTCCCGTCTCTCACGCATCCTCACCCCGTCTCCCGTCTCTCACGCATCCTCACCCCGTCTCCGTCTCTCACGCATCCTCCCGTCTCCGTCTCACGCTCCCGTCTCCCGTCTCTCACGCATCCTCACCCGTCTCCCGTCTCTCACGCATCCTCACCCGTCTCCCGCTCTCACGCATCCTCATCTCTCACGCATTCTCACCCCGTCTCCCCGTCTCTCACGCATCCTCACCCCGTCTCCCGTCTCTCACGCATCCTCACCCCGTCTCCGTCTCTCACGCATCCTCACCCCGTCTCCCGTCTCTCACGCATCCTCACCCGTCTCCCGTATCTCACGTCTCCCGTCTCTCACGCATCCTCACCCAGTCTCCCTTCTCTCACGCATCCTCACCCCGTCTCCCGTCTCTCACGCATCCTCACCCCGTCTCCCCTTCTCTCACGCATCCTCACCCAGTCTCCCTCTCTCACGCATCCTCACCCGTCTCCCGTCTCTCACGCATCCTCACCCCGTCTCCCGTCTCTCACGCATCCTCACCCCTCTCCCGTGTCTCACGCATCCCCTCCCCGTCTCCCGTCTCTCACGCATCCTCACCCCTCTCCCGTGTCTCACGCACGCATCACGCATCCTCACCCGTCTCCCGTCTCTCACGCATCTCACCCGTCCCTCTCACGCATCCTCACCCCTCTCCCGTGTCTCACGCATCCGCACCCCGTCTCCCGTCTCTCACGCATCCTCACCCCGTCTCCCGTCTCTCACGCATCCTCACCCCGTCTCCCGTGTCTCACGCATCCTCACCCCTCTCCCGTCTCTCACGCATCCTCACCCGTCTCCCTTCTCTCGCATCCTCACCCGTCTCCCGTCTCTCACGCATCCTCACCCGTCTCCCGTCTCTCACGCATCCTCACCCCGTCTCCCGTCTCTCACGCATCCTCAAACGCATCCTCACCCTCTCCCGTCTCTCACGCTCCTCACCCCGTCTCCCGTCTCTCACGCATCCTCACCCCGTCTCCCGTCTCTCACGCATCCTCACCCCGTTCCCTCTCTCACGCATCCTCACCCCGTCTCCCGTCTCTCACGCATCCTCACCCCGTCTCCCGTCTCTCACGCATCCTCACCCTCTCCCGTCTCACGCATCCTCACCCCGTCTCCCGTCTCTCACGCATCCTCACCCGTCTCCCGTCTCTCACGCATCCTCACCCCGTCTCCCGTCTCTCACGCATCCTCACCCGTCTCCCGTCTCTCACGCATCCTCACCCCGTCTCCCGTCTCTCACGCATCCTCACCCTCTCCCGTCTCTCACGCATCCTCACCCCGTCTCCCGTCTCTCACGCATCCTCACCCCGTCTCCCGTCTCTCACGCATCCTCACCCCGTCTCCCGTCTCTCACGCATCCTCACCCCGTCTCCCGTCTCTCACGCATCCTTTTCCTACAGGTCCAAATGATGACTCACCACTGCCGTCTGACTCTACACACATACATACATACCTGCACATACACGGGGATTTTACACTCGGGGGATGATTTCGTCTATGGCTCTTGGTATGGTATCAGTATGCCTTCCGTTAGCTTTCGTGTTCCTTATTTTATGATTTTACTAGTTTTATCGTTTGTTCTGTTCGTTTTTGTTCTTATTAGCCCCACTGAGGCTTGCACTGCTATATATTTATATAGCACACCGCTCACGCTATTGTTATTTCATTATCAGTTTTATTGCGCTTGATGTTTTATTTTGTATGTAATTTTTTTAGTTGATTTTGTATGTTTTGTCAGCTGCATAACCTTAGATTTTACGTAATTATTTTTATCGAACTTTTCATTTTTGTTATTTAAATTACTATCAGGCAACCCTTTGTTTACGTTTGTTTTTTATCAGGCGTTCTTTTAGGCCTTTGCTGCAACCGCTTTCGTTTCGCATTTTATTTATGCAGCTGGCTTCCTCCCACATTTTTTATGTTTTCTATTTTACGTTTTAGTTTGTCATTTTTTGCCCACTTCACCCGAGACTTTTGATTCACTGCGGCTTTTATTTTATTTCTTAAAAGTCTAGTTTAGTCTAAGCACCTTTTTATTCTGTTGTATATCGTTTTTATTTTATTATGTATCTTATGTTGTTAG
>NW_020870911.1:588252-590020 GCF_003789085.1 Penaeus vannamei | reverse complement strand
GCAGAAAAAAACATATGACTGAAAATGAGTGCTTGCACACACAAGCACACGCACACTCACACTACACTCAGACTCGACTCACACTCAACACTCACTCACTCACACTACACACACACACACTCACACACACACTCACACACTCACACACTCACTCACACACTCACTCATTCACTCACTCACTCACTCACTCACTCACTCACTCACTCACTCACTCACTCACTCACTCACTCACTCACTCACTCACTCACACACACTCACTCACTCACATACTCATTCACTCACACTCACTCACTCACAAACACACACACACACACACACACACACACACACACACACACACACACACACACACACACACACACACACACACACACACACACACACACACACACACACACACACACACAGAGGACTTTGTCATTTTGCTGAACCTGTTATTTTAAAATACTGTTATTTATTTTTACTTTGTAGAATCATTTGTTCTCTATTTAATTTTTTCAGTTATTCTCATAATGTCTCTTTTATGAAAAAGAATAGGAGTTATGAGAGATGGGGAAAGAAAAGGAAATTCATTGATAAGAATTATCGGCTTAGCTGGTTTCACTTATTTGAAAAAAGGAATAAATATGTCCATCAAGTTGGCTTATTGTAGACCAGACTGGTTGAATGGATACACTTTCACTCTCATTCATATTTTTACATATTACCAGCACTGTTATGCTTTTTACTTTGTTTTTCACTTTCAAACAAATTTTTCATTTTGCACATTTCAGATGCACTATGTTGTCTCACACACACACACACCACACACACACACACACACAACACACACACACACACACACACACACACACACACGCACACACGCAACACACGCACACACGCACACACGACACACGCACACACTCATCACACACTCACACACACACACACACACACACACACACACACACACACACACACACACACACACACACACACACACACACACAACATATATACACACATACACACACACACACACCACACACACACACACACACACACACACACACACACACACACACACACACAACACACACACACACACACACGCACGTATGATTTTGAGATGTTTAATTTTGAAATATAATTTTACTGCTGTGCTTGCTGTTTTTCAATTATTTATATTTTGGGGAATCAGAATATCATGTTTTAGATTTATGGGAAATAATGAAGAAAATAGGATTCTGTTATCATTTAATTCCATTGGATAGGAATAGGCTAAATCTCCCCATAAATAATGTGTGTGTTTACCATAGCAAGTTTATTTTGAAAGGATTTTATGATATGACTGGATGCAAATATTGCTTTACTAGTTGTATTCATCCAGATTATACAAAAGTGCAGTTTGCCTTAGTTTCATTATTTATAGCATTGTCTTATTATGTTTAGTGTTCTGAATTGATTTATCATGATGACAAAAATGTGAAAGGAACCTTTGCACTGCAGGGCACACTGTATGGTAGTTGCATGAACATGTTCTATTTTTGAAGAACATACTATTGATTTTTTAGCTGTTTTTTTCATGCCATCACAAGAAGGCAAAAATGATTTATGTTGATATCAACATAGCATGTTGTTTACAGCGTACAGTACACAGTGTATCATAGATTTCGATGTTATGAATGCAACCATCTATTTTTTGTATTAGTAGAGCGGTCTTGATTTCTATTTCTTGAGTGCTGAGGTAATGGATGCTTATAAAGTGATAGTAAAATACTGGAGA
>NW_020870911.1:575752-578252 GCF_003789085.1 Penaeus vannamei | reverse complement strand
GGACCATAATTAAGAAAGCTAGAATTGCTTGGCATTTCAGGAGACATTAGCAGAATGAATGATGAAAAAAATACAAGTTAGATACTAGGTTATATAAAGGAAATATTATGATATCCTCAAGAATACATAGAGCTTGGAAACTCAGTAACAATTTGTAGAAATATTGTTGGCTGTATCATGCGTTTGACTATGTCAGTATTTTTGCATCAGTTGACAATCTATAAGATGATATAGTAAGTTATGATGGCTCATCCTGCACTTGGTATGAAAAACAGCTCCTCTTTGAGTTGTCATGCATATCATCTGAATGTGCCAACCTAACTCTGGTCAGTGGTGTGTTGGGGATGAGATTGCAAGGGTGTAAAAGGTTGAAATGGCACTTCCTTCCGTGGTTACCTTAATTTTTTTGCAGGTGTAGTTTGTTTTGTTTATCATCAATGCATAACATTAGAATCAAAGTTTAGCTGTGTTGATGGAAAGTTATGCAACCAATTAACTTTGCTAGTTTTGTGTATGTTTACACATGAAATATGCTTTCCATCAGGACTCCCTGGTAATATGGTGTAACATAAAGCGATCTATATGTGTACAGAGTACAAAGTACTAATGGTAAAATATGTAGATTTAAATAATGTTAATGATATTGTGGTTTGCTAGAACGGTCGGTGCCATCCACCCTCTTCAAATTTATTTTGATTTGACATTAGTATTTCCATTGCTAAGAGCACTTAAAAGGGCAAGTTGGATGCAGATTTTTACTCAAATATATGCAATATCACCATCTATTTGCTGGTTCCCTATGCCAAATGGTTAGGTTTTCAAATCGTTGAAGGAAATGAATTTGAATTATGGGGCCACTAATGATTTTTCTTGTCCATATGAATGGGTTTAGTCTTATTAAATGAGGATGCTTCAAACAGTTAACCTTAAGTGCACATGCATATATACATATAAATGTATAAATCCATGAAAATTAAAACTACCCGGTGACCAACCTCCTGCCCCCCATCCCAGTTTAGACTGTGGAAAAGATTCAATGGTTTCAGTAACTCACTGTCCATTCATTTTACTTATGTGCGTCTATGATTCTCAAAATTGTTATGTATTAATGCTAGGATTATATGATTATGATAATTTTGTACTGATATTACCATATACAGGTCTCCATTTCTTCATAATTGATTGTAATTTTGGTACACCTGGAAATCAGGCGATTGCATTCGCAAGAGCATCAAAGGCAAAGGGCATGTTGGAGACTGTTCTTAAATATATATAGATAGATAAATAAATAGATAGATAACATAGAGTGAAAAATAGGCCCAAAAATGATTCAAATGGCAAAAAATCCCCGAAATTAGAATATATATGGAAATTAAAAATATCAAGCTCTGACACACCCTTCACATAATGTTGATACAGCTGTGAAGTATTTTTTTTGGTAATTCAGAAAAAAAGTCAGGTAAAAAAAGTTTTTTTTTTTTTTTTTTTTTTTTTTTTTTTACTTTTTTAGGGCTTATGCTTCCCCAACTGGGGGGCAAGATCAAAAATATATATGACAAAGTGGAATTACATATTCTGTTACATGGAAAATTATCTCTAAGTTATCTAAAAATGTCATCTTTTTATGATCAAATGACTGGTGTAAGGTAGGCCTCACCCATAACGGTCCCCTCAAGGAAGTTATGGCACATTCTACAGGATAATGTTTAAATGGATCTGGTTGCCAATTCTTAACCCGTTGCCGCTGGGTGCCACATACGTACATGCCATGGCTGTTTTGGACCGAACGCCGGGGGCATCATATCATTACCATTCCCGCGCTACTAGCTCGTCTGACGGAGGTTGTTTTTATAAATTTTAGCAAAATAAAAGCTTTTAGGTGCTATATGTCGCTCACAAACTACCGATTGAGCTGGGCGCAAACAGGGGAAACTGCCGGTGCGCGCCAACAAGCCTGTGCATACGTCAATTTGCCAAAATTTTTAGCCATTGGCAATGGGTTGAGTAATATTGAGTGGGAGCTCATTCCTCGTAATTTGGGAATAGCTCAACACAGACAAAGCTTTGTTGACCTTTCTTGTGTAAGGGTAATATTCAACAGCCTTTCCATGCCACTGTTGGTTTTAAGCCTTTGTGCATGGGTATATGTACTACCCATTATGAATTTGGTGAGATAATTATTAGATATTATGCATTAGGCAAATTATTGTCTAATTCGATATTGCTTTATTTATTATTCATCTTTTTAACTAGTTCCTGGAGAAGGTGAAAGACACTCCGGCAAGGGAAGCATATATCCTCATGGACAAGATCAGACCTCCCATGCAGCACAACTACCTTGTTCGTGGTGGAACTGAAGTGAAATTGTCTGAGGTTGTTTCTGAATTGGGCATCTTTGGAGTTTTGATTGGGTATGTAATTGTTTGCATTTTTTGATACATTGAAAGTGGTTACTGGTATCTGAACAAAGAACCCCCAAGATATTAGTATTACTTTTGCT
>NW_020870911.1:555752-558252 GCF_003789085.1 Penaeus vannamei | reverse complement strand
CCCCCTATCGGCCGGTTTGTTAAAATTGTCCCAACCCAGTGAACACACACAGAAATAAATATATACCTGTTTATCTATTTGTACACTTATCTATCTATCTATACGGTAGATATGCATGTCTAGACATAGATATGCATTCGTTTAAGTGTATAAGCAATGAATGTTCATTGGGTCGGGCCTCGCACAATTTAAAAAACAAAAAAAAGAGAAAAAATAAAAGAACCGTATTTTTTTTTTTTTTTTTTTTTTTACCGAAGCTTTTGAACGAAACGGCTATGCCAATGCAGCAATCACTGACTAGTCGACTCGACCTTTTTATTCCGGGAGCCTAGTAGTTTCTAGCTTCCGATGTGAGTATATACATATGACGAATAACTCTGTGCCCTCAAGTTCTCATGCAAAAACACTTGGCAATTGTGACTGGGCTTTGACCTCCATTCGTGCGCCCCCGCCCCCTTTCCAAAAATATTGGATCCTCCCCTGTGTGCCTAATCCTAAATGTTAGGTTAGGTACAATGCTACTGTTAAACACATACATAAATTTGCGGTTAAAAACAAGAACCATAAATCAATGTATATTGTTGTTTTGGTGCAAATGGAACACGAAAATAATACAGAGCTTCATATCCTAAATAGGAAAATATTGTCTTAATCAGCAGCGTCATTAAACTAAAATGGTAAAAGTATTGAGGTAACGGATATTTCCTGTGAAATTTGCAGTCATAAATCGTATCCAGAAACTGGTGTAGCGTTTTTATTTGCTGCACTTACCAAGAAAAAACCTTGGCTGCGTGTGCGCGGGGAGAGAACCCAGCTGATCAATGGCTTTCATTACTTTTGGGCTGAACTTTACTTTACATCTCTGCCTTCCTCTGATTATTAAAATACTGTTCGCTATATAATTATGATATTTTATCAATTTACTTTCAATAAACATGATGTGATGTGATGTATAAATGAACTAATGTTTTGAATGAATATTGAAAAGAAGAAAAGCTTACGTGCTTAATAAAATGAATCAGGGCAGTTTTCATAAAACTTACAGAATTAAATTTTAGTGCTTCTAATATCCTGAAACATCTTATAACACGATAAATTCGGTATTCTGCATCCATTACTGGTAATCTTTGTTTTTTCAAACGTTAGTTTCAGATGTGACCGAGTCCGGAAGAACAAAAAGTTCGTATATAATTACATTTGTTGCGATGAACATGCTTGTAGCTTATGCGAATTTTTTACTTTGAAAAGAATAGACATTTTCATTTAGTTTTATATGATTAATTCAGGACTTTTTATGCGAAAACAGAGGCACAGAGGCAAGGAACAGCGCCTAGAGCAACTTCAATAAACAAAAAAATGTAAATAATACTAAATATCATTAGAACGACAAATCAACTAAACATGCTAACTATACACTACTTTATTCAACTCAGTTATAATCCAATAAACCTCATCATATCAAACTCAGTGCATCTCAATACCTAACGTTTATTTAAGTGAATTGAGAAAACAAGCGCCTGGTTTGGTGTGTCTGCGAGTTCGTGTAGTGGTTAACCTTGAGCCAGACAACGTTACTGGATTATGTATTAAGCCTAACGAAACCATTTTCAATAATTCATGTAATGATAAAATGATATATTTTTTAGTTCAACGCTGTAATACGTATGTGCTCAGGGTGATAACAGGACAACGGCCGGACATGGAAAAAATTATTCTGCGTTTAGAATGATAATACGACACTCAGCATGAGAGTGCAAAAATATGCAACACTCAAGTTAATGATACAGGGTACAGCATAATGCTATAGCTCTAATCCAATGTTTAGAGTGATAATGATAACGAAATATTGATTACAAGCTGAATATAGGCCTATGTTTCCCGTACCCTGTCACCCCATTCCACAGTACGGGAAAATGGCGGGAAATGCTTATGGAATACGCCTATCCTACAAACACAAACGTCAGATTAGTGGCAGAAATAAGTAAAAATCATGAAACTTCTGTTCCAAAGATGAAAGGTGAAAACTATGCAAAAATCCGGAAATGTGCAAAATTGTCCTACTTCCAGAACAAGTTCAGGGTCAACCATCTCGTTCGGCGCATTCCATGACGCTAATTAGTTATCATCATCACCATCATCATCAAAATTCTCATTATAATCATGTCATAATCATTACCATCATCAACAATCTCATTCTCATCACCACCATATCATGATCATTATCATCAACAATCTCTCATTAGCATCATCAACATTCTCATTATCATGATCATCACTACTATAATCATCAATATCTCATTTCACCACCATCATGACCATACCATCATAATCATCATCAACAACATTCTCATTATCATCTTCACCCTATAATCATCACCAACATCATCATCAACATCCTCTTTATCATCACTATACCATGATCTTCACTACCATCATCAACATTCTCACATCATCGCCATATCATGCTTATAATTATAATGATCATTAGAAACATCGTTAT
>NW_020870911.1:470242-477742 GCF_003789085.1 Penaeus vannamei | reverse complement strand
CCGGATGTCCAGGTCGAGGATGATGTGGTAGATTACCTGAAATTATTATTTCATTATTATTACTTATTATCATTATTATCGTTGATTTTTATTTTTTATTATTATTAGTAGTAGTAGTATCATTATTATTATTATAATTGTTACTATTATGGTAATAATGATCATTATTATCATTATCACTATTATTACTATTATCACCAGTAATGTTGTTATTATTATTGTTACTATTATCATTATCATTTTTGTTGTTGTTATTATTATTATTATCATTATCATTATTATCATTATCATTATCATCCTCATCATTATGATGATGATGATGATGACATCACTGTTGTTGTTATTATCATCATTACTATTAATGTTATTGGCATCATTATTATAGTAATCATCATCATCACCACTATTAGTATTACTATCATTACTATCGTTGTTCTTATCATCGGCATTATCATAATTACCTTTAATGTTGTTATTATCATTATCATCATTCTCATTTACATTATCATTATCATTATCCTTTTTCTTCATTAATGTAATGTTAGATTATTAATACCATCATTATTCTTCATTACCTTTAATGCTTATATTATCATTATTAACATTATTCTTCATTAATGTAATATCATTACCATCATCATTCTTCTTCCTTACATTTGATACTTATATTACCATCATCATTATTCTTCTTCATTACCTTGAATGTTTATATTGCAATAATCATTATTATTATTCATTTCCTTTAATGCTTATATTGTCATTATAGTTATCATTATTTTCATTACCGTGAATGTTTATTTCGCAATAATCATTATTATTATTCATTTCCTTTAATGCTTATATCATCATTATAGTTATCATTATTTTTCATTACCGTGAATGTTTATATTGCAATAATCATTAACCATTCTTCATTTTTTAAATATATTATCATTACCATCATCATTATTTTTCATTACCTTGACTGTTTATATCGCATAATCATTAACATTATTCTCCATTTCTTAATACTTATATTATCATTACAATCATCATCAATACTTATTATCATTATTCTTCATTACCTTGACTGTTTATATCGCAATAATCATTAACATTATCTTTCTTTGGCCTCCTTCCCACCTGCGTGAACATGATCGTGATGGCGAAGAAGCACCAGACGTCGATCGCCTTCGTGTAGGCCGTCTTCGGGAGGTCCTCGGAGATCTGCTGGTAGAGGGCGTAGAGCACCAGCAGCGTCGTCAGGGCCATCATGACGCGCAGGTCGACGTTCTCCCGCTTGCAGAAGAGGGAGGCGTAGCTAATTAGCATGAGCATGACGGTGGGCAGGTAGGCGGAGGTGACGTAGGACCAGAAGCGGCGGTGGAAGGTGACCCCGACCTCCGCCACGCTGTAGTTGCGGGAGGAGGAGGACCTCTGGATGCTGATGGCGTCGACCTCGTACTCCGTCAGGAAGGTCTTGGGGGTGGTGGAGGAGGGTGGGGGTGGTGGAGGGGTTGGAGGAGGTGGAAGGAGGGGGGGGAGGGAAGGAGGAAGGAGGGGGGGTGGAGGAGGGGTTGGTGAGGTGGTGGAGGGGGGGGGAGGAGGAAGGGGAGGTAGGGTGAATGGCGTATGGGAGAGAAGGTGAATATCTTTAATCTATTTAAATATTTCAGAGTTGTTTTCATTGTGATTATGTGTAGATTAAGTTTATCCGTTAGTAAGGACATGATTAGTAAAACTGCGTGTGTTTATTTTTATCTACACATCCAGAACATGTACATAAGAATACGAAAACATACAAGGAATAAAATGAAATGTGAGTATCTACCTCCCCCAAATAAGTGACCTCAAGGCGCCTCCAGTCCAAGAAGTCGACCCTGGCGGAGGTGAGAGTGAGGAGCAGCTTGCAATGTTGAGTGTCGAAGGGGAACATCCTGAGGTCCATGTTGCACACGAAGGGGGCGTTCATCTTGTGACTCAGTTGCAGAGGGTTTTTCTTACCTTCATATACCTTATCTTGGATTGAAAGAAAATGTACGTAAATATCAGATTACAGTTAATAATTGCCTTATCTTGGATTGAAAAAAAAAAAAATGCACGTAAATATCACAGTTAATAATTGATAAAGAATTTGCATATTGAATTTTACTTAGATAAATAAGACATATTAAATACAGACATCAGCTCTTTGCAGAAAAAAAAACATATGATAAAAAAAAAAACACTCAACAAAGCAAAACATATGAATAATTTGCTATAAAATCTTCACCAGAATTACAAACCAAATTACGAATACGTAAATTTCTCCGGTAATTCACCAGCTCCTTTTACTGACCATGACAAACTCTACTCGGGTCATCCTCTTCTGGATCAGAGTCCCTGGACACAGTCAGCACCTGGGTCGTCTTGTGAACCCTCGGGAAGTCAGCGTTGGTTAACTCTATCGTTGGATTCCAGACTGCAGACGGCTGTTTCGTGAGGTTTTAGGTTTTAAAAAATCAGCATATGTGAATTTATTTATGTATAGGTAGATACATGCGCAGACATACATATATATGTAGAGATACTGGTACATACATATTTACATACATAGATATTTGCATATATACATATATACATACATATACACATACATGCATAGATACGCGCGCGCGCGCGCGCGCGCGCGTGTGTGTGTGTGTGTGTGTGTGTGTGTGTGTGTGTGTGTGTGTGTGTGTGTGTGTGTGTGTGTGTGTGTGTGTGTGTGTGTGTGTGTGTGTGTGGTTTGATGAAAAGAAAGTAATTTCTTATGTATATTACCTTGACATAGTTGATGTCGTCCAGTTCTTTAAGGTTCTGGTATTGAAGCCTCATGTCATACCATGATAGTAGTAAGGTGAAGTCCACCGTCAGCTTCATGTCTTGGACGTTGATCTGTAAAATGATAATATATATATGTATATATAGATATATATCGATAGACATAATTTCACCAATATGCTATTTGTCATGATATAAAACACGGTCCTTCTCTCTCACTCTCTTTCTCTCTTTCTTTCTTTCTTTCTTTCTCTCTCTCTCTCTCTCTCTCTCTCTCTCTCTCTCTCTCTCTCTCTCTCTCTCTCTCTCTCTCTCTCTCTCTCTCTCTCTCTCTCTCTCTCTCTCTCTCTCTCTCTCTCTCTTTCTCTGCCATTCAATTTTCTGTACAACTTATCATGAACCATGTCTATCTACCCATCTAATTTCCAAAATTATCAAGCCATTATGATGGAAAAAGTGAATCAACAAACAAATACATAAATAAATAAGACTAAATAAACAAAAACTAAATAAATAAAGACACACACACAAACAGACTAAATAAACAAAAATAAAATAAAAGACACACACACAAACAAATAAAAAATACACGAACGAATAAAAAAAAAATACAGTGCACTCCCCAACCTCCGAAAAGCCATGCAGACTGATGGACAAGTTGACCCCCAGTGGACCCCCAACCTGACTCCCCGGAGGCGTCAGCTGAGAGAGGTAGTCTTCGGGTAACACCAGTTTATCGCAGCCGATCTCATCACTGTTATCGGGACAGTCCACTCTCAGGTCGCACCGCTGTTCCAGGTCGATGCAGGTGCCGTCTTTGCAGCTGTATTCCCAGTCGTAGCAAGCGGAGAGTCCCAGGGTTACGAGGGATCCTAAGTGTAAGGTGAAGGATGTGGTAAAAGAAGGATAATAAGGTGTTTGTGGTTAGGTCAAAGAATTTATGGAGTAATATTTATGTAGTAACACTTCTCGTAAGGTAACGTTTATATTTCCAGTATAAAATCATAAAAGAAGACTGAATTAGTTAGTTCAAAGAATATATATGTAGTAACATTTATGTAGTAACACATTTCTCGTAAGTTAATGTGTGTAAATATTTTTCCAATATGAATCGATAAAAGAAGACTGAATTAGTTAGTTCAAAGAATATATGTAGTAACATATATGTAGTAACACTTATTTCTCGTAAGGTAACGTGTGTAAATATATTTCTAATATAATTTCATAAAAGGAGACTGAATTAATTAGCTCAAAGAATATATGTAGTAACGTTTATGAAGTAACACATTTCTCGTAAGTTAAAGCGGGTAAATATAATCCCAATATAAATTGATAAAAGAAGACTGAATTACTTCAAAGAATATTTGTAGTAACATTTATGTAGTAACACATTTCTCGTAAGTTAACGTGTTCACTAGATATATCCAGAGCTCACAATCAGACCCACCCATCCACTCACGTATACCAATCAACCACGAAACCTAATTCTGTTTATTTCCTACCTTCTAGTTTATCACACACTTCATAACTGGTGTTTATAACCCACTCTCTCACGCCCAAAGGATATACCCCGGGCTGTCCTTGGTGAGTAGCCACTGTCCTGTTAATCCACATGTTATATAAGTGCCACTTGTTACTCTCTTCTTCCAGGTAGATCAGGTACTTTGTGAAGCCTCTGAGGAAATAGAGAGTTGGGCTTGTAAATTAACCCTTATTGAGTGATGATAGAAAGAGATTTTGAGTCTTATTGAATGATATTAGAGAGATAGTGGTTGTGACGTAAACAGTAATTAGGTAGATAAATACATAAACATTTGAATGAATAGATGAGTAGATATATACATAAGCATGTGAATAGATACATATCAATAGACAAATAAGAATATAAGTGAATAAACGAATGAATGAATAAATAAGAAAAGTACATAGACAAATTCATAAATAAAAAGATAAGTACATAATCAAATGAATGAATAGATAAGAAAATAATTACATTAACAAATGAATGAATAAAGGAGAAAATAAGTACATAACCAAATGAATAAATACATAAAAAATAAATACATAAGAAAATAAGTACATAAACAAATGAACAATACAAGAAAAAATAGACAAATACATAAATGCATAAACAATTGAATGAATAAATAAGAAAAAAAGTACATAAACAAATGAACAATACATACGAAAAAAAACAAATACATAAATAATGAATGGATAAATACGAAAAAAGTGCATAAACTGAATGAATAAATAAAAAAGTACACAAACAAATGAATGAATAAACAAGAAAAAAACTACACAAACAAATGAATGAATAAATAATAAAAAAATACACAAACAAATGATCAAACAAAAAAAAATAATAAAAAAAAAAAAGTTTCCCAGCATCCCCAACGCACTTCAGCAGAACCCTATCCCCGCGCCGCTGCTGGAGGGTGAACCAAGCAGCCTTCTCGTCCTGCTCGCACAGCCCCCTCATCCTCAGAACCAAGGGCGCCGCCTCATCCTCCTCGCAAGCAACGCAGAACTTGTAGAGCGAACCGCACTTGACGTCGTCCCATTCCTCGACGTAAGGTGGGACGAGCAGGGAGGCGCAGTCGAGGGTCCCGGATGTGGGGGCGTCTTGGAAGTTGGTGTAGTTGAGGGGTTGGTCCTGAGGGGGGGGGATGGGGGGAGGGTGGGAGAGGGGGGATGGGGGGGTGGAAGGATGGGGGTGGGGTTAATGGTGGGTGTTTTTTATTGGTGTTGATTGGGGTGTGTTATTAGGATTTTTATTATTATTGTTATAGTCGTTGTATTGATGTTATTGATTGTGATCATCGTCATTGCAATCGTCAATGCCATCTTTATCATCATTATCATTACTATCATCATCATCATCATCACCATCATCATCATCATCACCATTACTACATTAAAAAAAGTAAAAAAAAAATCCTACCTCAAAATCCGTCCAGCGCCCTTCTTCCCCTTCGTCAGTAGCTGCGATCCACAGGAATCCCTTGGCGTGGTTGGGCGGCTGACACACGCCCGCAAAAGGTTCGCTGATGTGGTACAGGAGGGCGTTCTCTTCGGCGTCCTTCGGGAGAGCCATTTTGCTTTTTAATTTCTCACACCAGCGGATGGCGTCAGTCTGGCTCCGTCTCTCGGGGAACACGGTCATGCGAGCTCTGGGAAAATATTTATTCGGTTGATTAAGTTAATATAGATTAATTTAATATAGATTGTTAATATAAGGAAAAGGGAAGTAGGGAGATAGATAATTGCTTTGGATTGGTTGGGGTTTGAAGGAGAAATGTTTTTTGTTTCTCTTTAGTTATCAAAAAATCATTCGTTTCTTCCTTAATTTTGATCGCTCTGAACCACAACAGAACCACACAATTCTCAACATTAATATTTTCCAACGTTCACTCCATCTCTCCCTCTCCCTCTCCCCCCCCCCCCCCCCGAGGAGAGAATCCACATCAAAACCCACACACACCTTTTCGTGCAGTAATCCACCCGTGACACGTCCACCTCTTCCACTGGGCCTCTGAGGACCCACTGGGCGGAACTCCAGCCCACCAGGTCGCCTTCGTCAGCGCCTTCAGAACATGCTGCTAAGGACGCCACTTCGATGGGTTTCAGGGCCCTTCTGAAGAGGCTGTGGAAGGGGGGAGAAATGCGAAATGATGAGAAGGATGAAGCTGATTGGTGATGGAAGGAGTAATTGTGATGTGATAATGATGATTATGATGATGAAGTGATGATAAGAGTCATGATGATATTGATTGTAATGATGAAAGTAATGGTAATAAGAATAAGAACAGTAATAATAGTGATAACATGATAATGATAGTAATAATTATAATAATAATGAAGATGATGATGGTGATGATGATAATGATAATATAGATGATGATGAACATGATAATAATGATCATAGTGATAATAACAATCATGATAATAATGATCATAGTAATAATAATAATGATAATAATGATCATAATGAAGATGATAATGATGGTAATAATATCAATGATAATAATATCATCATTAATGTTGTTTTTGTTATTATCACACTATTAGTATTTCATTATCAAAATAATGGTAATAATAATAGTGATTATAATGATAATAATTACAACAATAATGATGATGATAGTAATAATGACAATAATAAAATAATAATAATAATGATAATAATAAAAAAAAATAATGATAATATAATATAATAATAAATAATAATAATAATAATAATAATAATAATAATAATATAATATAATAATAATAATAATAATAATAATAATAATAATAATAATGATATAATAATATAATAATAATATGTAATAATATATAATAATATAATATAATAATATAATAATAATAATAATAATAATGCATGCTCCTTCGACCATAGTATTAGGTCTCCTTTAACAAATTTCCATCACATACGAATACCCTCTGACGTACTTGAATCCAGTGACGAGTCCGGAGAAGCTCTGCTGTTCTTGAAAACCTCCCTCGAGCAGGTCTGTCTCCTGGCCGAGGACGAGGGAGCCATTGAGAAAAATCTCCCTCTCTTCCAGGTCTCCTTTCTGGTCGGGTTGGCTGTCGGTTCATAAATTTGGAAGGTGGAGAGAGAGGGAGAGAGAGAGAGGGAAGGGAGGGAGAGGGAAGGGAGGGGAGGGAGAGGAGAGAGGGAGGGAGAGGGAAGATAGGGAGGGAGAGGGAAGG
>NW_020870911.1:440182-447642 GCF_003789085.1 Penaeus vannamei | reverse complement strand
GGATAAGGGGGTGGGAGGGGGGAGGGGATGGGTATGCGAAGAGGGGAGGCTGAATCGGAAGGAAAGTTTAGGAAACCCTGTTTTCGAAGTTAGTGTGTATTTGCAGTAGAGAATTTCACATGTGATAGGCATATTACAGTCACACACACACACACACACACACACACACACAACACACACACACACACACACACACACACACACACACACACACACACACACACACACACACACACACACACACACACACACACAGACACACACTCAAATACACACACACCACACACACATACACACACTAACACTAACATTCACACACACATTAACACACACACCAACAACACACACACACCACACACACACACACACACACACACACTAACACTACATACACACACACCACACACATACATACACACACATACACACACACACACACACACACACACACACACACACACAACACACACACACACACACACACACACACACACACACACACACACACACACACACACACACACACACACACACACACACAATACACACATACACACACTACACACACACACACACACACAAACACAAACACAACACACACACACACACACAACACACACACACACACACAACACACACACACACACACACACACACACACACAACAACACACACACACACAACACACACACACACACACACAAACACACACACACACACACACACACACACACACAGATACAACACAACACACACACAAACACACACAAAAGAAAATATACACAAAGGAAGATACCAACTCTACCTGTCACACACACACACACACTTCCTTGAAGATCTAACATTACCATTATTCTCTTCTCTTTTACTGTCATAACTTCCTTGCATCACCACTGGAACTTCTATTGTCATTTATACAATAAACAATCAAATCTCTCATTACTGATAATATTGTTACTCTTGTTTTTGCTATCTTCCTTTGGTATTAATATTATTGATATCTTTGTTTTTATTTACCATTATCACGGTTTTATTGCCCGCTTTCTCCATTTCTTTATTCGTGATTTCAGCGCAATAAGCAAAATTTTTTTCGCGTTTTTGCTTCCCTTTGTCTCCCTCTTTTAAGTTATTCCTTCTCATAATTTTTTTTCCCTCCTTATGCGGTTGCTATTTTCGTTATTTCATTTTTTGGCCATTTCTCATTCATTCTTTTTCTTCTCTCCCCTTCTTTTTCTACTTTCTTCTTTCCCCCTTTCTTTTTTTCTTTCTCCTTCTCCCCTTTTCTCTCCTCTCTCCTCTTCTCCTTCTCTCCCTTTTCCTTTCTCCTTCTTCTTCCCTCCCTTTTTATCAATTCTTCTACCTCGCCTTCTCTCCCCTTCTCAGTTTTCTTCTACTTCTACGACTCATCTTCTTCCTCTCCCTTTACTCCTCCTTTCCTCCCCCCCCCCATTCTCCTCCTTCTCGTCTTCCAATTCCTTCATTATTCTTTGTTTTTCTTCTCTTGGTACAGATGGAAATATTTTGAGGTTTTATGTAAGCATAAGAGACATATAAAGGAAGAAAGACAGAAAGATATGAAAATAGGAAAATAATCCGTCTTCTGCTTTACCTTCTCTGTTTTCTTTTCTTTCCTCTTCCGGTATTCTTTTTCTTTCTCTTTTCAGTCACCACTCACTCCTCTTCCTCCTCCTCCTCCTTTCCTCACCCTCATCTTCCTCCTCCTTCCTCTTCTGTTTCTCTCCCAGTCAGTCATCAAAAATTTGTCCATTCCTCTTCCTCCTTCATCTCCATCCTTCTTCCTCCTCGTCTTCTTCCTTTACCTCCTCATTCTCCTCCTCTTCTTTCTCCTCCTCCTCGTCTTCTCTCTCCTCCACCTCTATCTACCTCCACCTCTCCTCTTCTTCCTCTTTCTCCTCTTTTCTCCGCCATCTTCTACCTCTCCTTCCATCCTCTTCCTCCACCTCCTCCCTCCCTCCCTCCCTCTTCTGCTCTTAAGGCCTTTTCAGTCACCGAATATTATCCACTTAAAGAAGTAAAAAGACTCCACATTTTTGTTTCCCTCATGCAAACCGTCCGAGCCATTCAGTAAATTCGAGACACAGTGAACTCCTATGATCATTACTGGTCGTTCCCTATTTCACTCGCTAGCATATTGCCTCAGTTTTTTTTTTCTTCTCCTTTCTTTCTCTCTTTTTTTATTCATTTTTTTTAGATCTGGTGTTCTTTTCGTGTCGGTTTAGTTCTGTTTTGTTGATTCATTCTGTTTTCTTTGTGGTTCTTAGTGTTGTTTGATATTCCGTTTCTTGCTCTTGTTTACTATTCTGTTTCTTATTGTTTGCTTTCTATTTCTATACTTGTTTTCTTTGTTTGTCAGTCTGCTTCAGCCTCTCTCTCTCTCTCCCTTTCTCTGTCAGTCCATCTGGCTCTTTCACTCTTTCGCTGCAAGTCAATCTTACCCTGTTCTCCTCTCCCCCTCGTTTTATCTATGTCCCTGTTGTGTTTCTTTCTTTCTCCCTCCTTCCCTCTCCACTCTCCCCTCTCCCTCTCTATTTCCCTGTTCTTCATTCATTCTCCCTCCCTCCCTCCAGTCTCCCTCTCCCTTCCTCCTCCACTCTCCTCCCTCCCTCCCTCCACTCTCCCTCTCCCTCCCTCCCCTCCCTCCCTCCAGTCTCTCCCTCTCCTCCTTCCTCCCTCCAGTCTCCCTCTCCTTCCCTTCCCTTTCCCTCCCTCTCCCTCCCTCCACATTCTCCCCTCTCCTCCTCCTCTCCCCCTCTCCCTCCCTCCCTCCACTCTCCCCCTCCTCCCTCCATCTCCCCTTTTCCCTCCCTCCTCGTCTCCCCTCTCTCTTCCTCCCTCCACTCCCCTCTCCCTCCTCCCTCACTCTCCCCTCTCCCTCCGCTCTCCCTCCTCCCTCCACTCTCCCTCTCCCTCCCTCCTCCACTCTCCCCCCTCCCTCCCTCCACTCTCCCTCGTTCCCTCCAGTCTCCCCTCTCCCTCTCTTCCCTCCTCCACTCTCCCCCTCTCCTCCCTCCTTCCACTCTCCCTCTCCCTCCCTCCCTCCACTCTCCCTCTCCTCTCCCTCCCTCCCTCCCTCTATAGTCTCCCCTCTCCCTCTTCCCCTCCCTCTCCCCTCCCTCCCTCTCCCTCCCTCCCTCCATCTCCCCCTCCCTCCCTCCCTCCCTCAGTCTCCCTCTCCTGCCTCCCCCAGTCTCCCCTCTACCTCCTCCCTCCACTCTCCCCCCTCCCTCCCACTCTCCTCCCCTCCCTCCACTCTCCCCTCTCCCTCCCCTCCCTCTCTCCCTCCCTCTCTCCCTCCCTCCCTCCCTCCCTCCCTCCACTCTCCCCTCTCCCTCCCCTCCCTCCCTCCAGTCTCCCCTCTCCCTCCCTTCCCTCCCTCCCCCCACTCTCCCCTCTCCCCACTCCCTCCACTCTCCCTCCCCCCTCCCTCCCTCCCTCCCCCTCTCCCTCCCCTCCCTCCCTCTCCCCCCTCCTCCTCCCTCCCTCCACTCTCCCCCTCCCTCCCTCCTCCACTCTCCTCCCCTCTCCCTCCCTCCCTCCCTTCCTCCCCCCTCTCCCCTCCCTCCCTCCCCACCTCTCCTCCTCCTCGTCCCTCCCTCCCTCCACTCCTCTCTCCTCCCTCCCTCCCTCTCCCTCTCCCCTCCTCCCCTCCCTCCACTCTCCCCTCTCCCTCCCTCCTCCCTCCCTCCCTCCCTCCCAATACAAACCAGAACATCAGAACTTCAGAACCCCGTTTTTGGATACACTGACCCTCCTTCTCAACCTGACCCCTGACCTTCGCTCCCGCACCGACATGGGTCCGTTGAGAGTCCTTGTTATTTGTTAGCTCCTGGTCCTTGTGCCTGAAGGTTTAAGCGACTTGCTTCTCTCCAACTTTGCTCATAGGAATCGAAAGCATTGCAGGCAGTCATGTGCCTTCCGGGTTGCTGTTCGAGTTCCTCTGTGCAGGAGTAGTATTAGCTTTAGTTTGTCGATGGTTGAATAGTGTGTTTAGTTTGTTTGGATTTGGTTTTTGTTAGTTTTAGTTATTAAATTTACTATTTTCTTGTTTTTACTTGAAATAGTGTTTAGTTTGTTTGGATTTGTTTTTGTTAGTTTTAGTTATTAAATTTACTATTTTCTTTAGTACTTGATGTTTACTTGAAATAGTGTTTAGTTTGTTTGGATTTGTTTTTGTTAGTTTTAGTTATTAAATGTACTATTTTCTTGTTTTACTTGATGTTTTACTTGAAATAGAGTTCAGTTTGTTTGGATTTGTTTTTGTTAGTTTTAGTTATTAAATTTACTATTTTCTTGTTTTACTTGATGTTTACTTGAAATAGAGTGTTCAGTCTGCTTGGATTTGTTTTTGTTAGTATTAGTTATTAAATTTACTATTTTCTTTAGTACTTGATGTTTACTTGAAATAGAGTGTTCAGTCTGCTTGGATTTGTTTTTTGTTAGTTTTAGTTATTAAATGTACTATTTTCTTGTTTTAGTACTTGATGCTTTTAATTATGGTGGATATTAATCATGTTCTTTTATTCCCTCTGTGAGAGCCCTTGCTATATTCATTATCAGTGTTAGGTATTAGCGATTTTTTTTAGTATTGCCTCATCTAATCCTTGTATTATCTGTGTTTATTAATATGTTAAGTGCAGGGGATTTGAACACCACATTATATAATATATGACACACCTCATCTAAAAAAATAACACACATATCTGCTTATATCGCTTATATCCACACAGAAGTTAAGTAGGGTAAGATGCAACATTATTTCCTCTACGCTGATGATCATTAGTCCTGCTCTCCCCACCTTCCATCCACATCTCTCTCACAATAGTTATTCCCCTTCCCTCTTCCCACAATCTTCTTTCTTTCTCCTTCCTCCTTGCATACCCGTCTTCCAGACTACCCCATCTCTCACACAGAAGACAAATGCTCTCATATACAAAAGCTTCCAAAGAGTTAAACATTACACGCGTATTTTCCTCCAAACGAATCGTTACCCAACACAAAAGAAAAAAAAAAAAATTACTCGAGCAGACAAATCGTTGGAAGATAACGCTGAAAAAAACACTCTATATATGTGACCAATTTTCCGTTTAGTGGCATCGTCTTGGAATAATGGGACGGGAACACAGCAGGAATATTGTATTTCAGATTCAAACGAGAAGCGGTCTGGCTGGGTGAGTGATTACTCGTGTTCTCCTTTTGTCTCGAGGGACTACATTGTACTTTATGCCTCATTAAATATCTAAGCCGATATTCCAATATTGACGAGTATGCACGCATACAGAGAGAGAGAGAGAGAGAGAGAAAGAGGAGGAGGAGGAGGAGGAGAGAGAAAAGAGAGAGAGGATGAGAGAAAAATAACACACACACACACACACACCACACACATATATATATATATATATATTATATATATATATAGTATATATATATATATATATATATATTATATATATATATATATATAAATATATACACTACACACACACATATGTGTGTGTGTGTATAGAAGAGAGCAGAGAGACGACAGAGAAGAGAGGAGAGAGAGAGAGAGAGAGAGAGAGAGAGGAGAGAAGAGAGAGAGAGAGAGAGAGAGAGAGAGAGAGAGAGAGAGAGAGACAGATAGAGAGAGTAGAGAGAGAGAGAGAGAGAGAGAGAGAGAGAGAGAGAGAGAGAGAGAGAGAGAGAGAGAGAGAGAGAGAGAGATGCGTATACATCCGGCCACTACCCAGAGGCGACGGGACCAAAACAAAGCAAAGGTCGGCCAGGCTGAAAAGCACTACCCAGAGGCAACGGTACCAAAACAAAGCAAGGTCGGCCAGATGACAAAACCGGACGCTGCCAAGGCTCACCGAAATGCCCCCAAACTTACAATGATTAAAATATTAATGAGGATCACCGCGAGTCATTTAAAAATGGTAATATATTAATGAGCTCACTAGTACACACTACTGGTTTAATCAAATCATCTCTTTCAAACTGATTGACACTATTATTGGTTCTGGTTCTCCAAATCAGCTTCTGGTGGTCCGTGAAGTTACATAACGTACAGAGGGAGCTTCCTGGTAGTTGCTAACCGGCACGTTATAGTCATCGTGTAATTGCCTCATCAGAAATTAGGTCCTAATTGGCGCGAACAGGTAAGGCAAAGGTGTTATAAAATGATATCAAGATGGCAAGCTTGAGCTACGGTCTTTAAGTGGGTGAAGCGAAGACCTTTGTGCTTAGAAGGATCGGCAGCAGGAAGGCCAGAGTGAGTCAACGCTTAAAACATCTAATTCTTTTCCTTTGGGATTATGGAGATACTATGGGTTCGCTAGACGTAGTGAAATAAGCATCCGACTGTGGGCGAGGGCGTTCCTTCGTCGGTAATAACGGCAGTAGTATTATCGAATTCTCGGGAAGGGAAAAAACACGCGTTATAGGGCTCATCCAGGGCGCTGTATACCCTGAAGCTGGTTCTAAACGTATGGGATACTCCAGAGCATGTCAGGGACGAAGCACAGACCTTCAACCTCGACCAGGGAACAGCTACATAAGGTTCACAGTTAAACCAGAAAGACATAGATGTTCAAAACACCTTCCATTCTCGTTTACCATCGGCATGGCCTTTGATAGCGCCGAATTAAATCCGTGTTACCCTAGGCTCGCCACTTGACATCCTGAACGACTTATTCGGTATTTATTTTGCTTAGCTTTCTGTATTAAACACACATACACGCACACACGAGGATCGTTCCAAAAGTAATGCCTCCTTTTTTTTCTTTCTTTTTTTTTCCTACTCCTCAAGGGATCCGAGGATATTGCTTATGACATTATATGATGACTGGACATTTGCGCTCATAACCTAATAGTTTTATACTGTTGCATATATTGGCATGACAGTATGGTCGCTGTCGCACAGTGATGTCCGGTAGCGCAATCGTCCGGAGTGGTCGCTGTGCAATGGTCGCTGTCCGGAGTGGTCGCTGTGCAAGGGCGTCCGGAGCGCGATTGGTCACTCCCATCTCCGTCGCCACTCCGGAATCGCCGACCCCATCTCCTGGCTGTGCTGACATCACCGGCCTCGGCTCCGTGGACGCTGACCAGGCGCCGGTGGACGTCGGCTGGTCCAACGTCTGCGTGGAGGAATTTTTTGCTTCTGACGCACGTCCGTGACAGGGGATGCTTTCTTAGACTGTCGTGCCATCAATAACTGCAACAGAGAGGAAATATTTCAGGTTATTACTTTTAGAAAGCCCCTTGTGTGTATGTGATATATATATATATATATATATATATATATATATATATATATATATATATATATATGTATGTATGCATGTAAAGTATATATATATATTTGTGTGTGTGTGTACATATGTATATATAAATATATATATATATATATATATATATATATATATATATATATATATATATAATATATAATATATATATATATA
>NW_020870911.1:407682-417682 GCF_003789085.1 Penaeus vannamei | reverse complement strand
ATTATTGCATGCTTGTGTAGCAGATTAATCCCTTTAATTTGCAAAATAATGTAAGAACAAATTTCGCCTTTTAATAATTGATTGTATTGTAGTTGGATCCAAATCGAAATTATGTTACGAGCAATTCAATAAGATATGATAATTTGTAGTTTATATGAAAATTATCAATAAGTAGAAGGCAGAATTATTGAACAGAATTACCAAACATGAAAAAATATACCGAAAAATTATGCCAAACAACGGTAAAGCTTATTTTTGAAACTACCTAAGAATAAACGTTTTGGTACATTAATTGTAAATTAAAGTCATGGAGGAAATAGAGAAAAACAAGAAAGTCAAAAATGATTTGCCGTCTTTCCAGTGATTTTAACTGATATGGTTTCACAATATCCTACGCAATGCCTTTTTTTTTTTTTGTTCCAATGTTCTCTGTCGGAAGAACATTTTACATCTAGATCGTATTCATATTCCAGTTCCACAAAGTTGTTTTTGATAGTTTGGAAAAATCATCAGAATAAAAGTATACGTGGGACGGTGAAACGAATTTCTTCAGTTTAAATGCTGATACACACACACAGATGGTGTGTGTGTTTGTGTATGCATGTATGCTATGTATTTATATACATACATACATACCATCATAGCATATACATATTATATATATATATATATATATATAGTAGATATACCACATATACTATATAATATAATAATATATATACATATAACATATACATAACATATACATATCACATAATCATACACACATACAACACAACACGCATTGACACATATTTATATACACATCTGTGCGTGTGTGTTGCGTTTTGTGTGTGTGTAACACTAAACACTCAGACTATCACACAGACTTCTCTCGCTCTTCACACCACACACACACATCGAGTGAAGCAATACACACTCACACTTGTCCCTGAAGATCAATATATACCTCATAATTTCGAAAATAAAACATGAAGCTATCCTAAAAAAAGAAAAAAAAAAAGGGCAATTCATTTATTTTGGAAAACCTGGAAACGCCTGAAAGCAAGTTGCTTAAATTGATTTTAAGACACGTTTTGAAAAGAATTTGGGATGTGACTCTGCACGGCTCTGGTGTAATACATTCCTTCTTTTATTGGCGGAAGGGAAAGGTCTTATGTAAACTAAAGTATTTCTTTGTTTTCTTCCTCACTTTCTTTTTTCTTCCTCTCTTTCTCTTTCTACCTATCCACAGCATGAGACACTGTACGATGAATAAAACAACTGTAAGCAGTATATTATTCAACCAAGCTATATATATTTCAGGAACTATATATATTTCAGGAAGTATATCCTTGCAAATACAATATATTCTTTTTGCTTTCATCTCGCTTACAGACCTAAACCAATTTTAAACACTAAAGTTTCAGCTTGACACAGTGTTTTGGTCCGAAGTTTTGCATAATGATACGGCATGTTTTGCTCCACCACATCTCTGCCACATCTTTACCTAATTCCATCGCCTGAAAAGAATTTCCGTCCGAGACAAAAATAAAATCATGAGAAACTAAGTTTTAGCAGTAAATTGTATTTTTGTTCACAGTTTTATTCAATAAGAAGGTAAGTTTTGCTCCATATTTTTTCTCTATGTATATTTATATTTTTTTTTATATGTATATTTTTTTTTATCTGAACACCCTAGCCCTTTAATCTGACGTCACCCGGCCTATGTTATCCTTCAAGTCAAATTATCCCTGAGGTCCAAGTTTTAGCTTCTTAGGGTCACAAGAGACTAATACACATACACAGACTTTGTTCCATCGACTCTCCATGATACCATCTTTCATTACGCAACCTTGATATGTTTTCCCCGTGTCAGATTACCCCTGTGATCCAAGATGTTTTCTCTCCAGGGTTACAGGGAATGTATATGGAACTAACGCATACAGACAGACAACAAGCTTTATATTTATTATATATAGACATATATACTATATATATATATATAGTATATATATATATATATATATAATATATATTATATATATATCTATATATATAATATATATACTATCAATATATATATATAATATTATATAATATATATATATATATATAAAATATATATGTAAATATGCATACACACACACACACAACACACACACACACTCACCACACTCACCACACACACACACACACACACCACACACACACACACACCACACATCACACACAAACATATATATTACTATAATTATATATACATACACATAAATACTATATATTATATTATAATACTATAATATATATATAGATATATATATAGTATATATATATATATATTATATATATAATATACTATATATATTATATTGTGGTGTGTGTGTGGTGTGTGTGTGTGTGTGTGTGTGTGTGTGTGTGTGTGTGGTTTGTGTGTGTGTGGTGTGATGTGTAGTGTGTGTGTGTGTATGTGTGTGCTCTTTTACTCTTTCAGTGGGAAAATATCTCAAATATTGAATATACAAAGACCTTTTGCACCAAGTATATAATTGCACTGGGAACATATTAGCAATGCTGTTTATGGTTGCATGACAAAATGCAAGCAAATATGGCTTAACTAGAACAGAATGATAATGAAATACGTTACTTCAGTATTCTGATATGCAGTATTTTCTCAGTAAATATCAAATCTGTCTTCCAATATTTCTCTCACTTCCCTAACCTCTCTCTCTCTCTTTCCATTTCCCTCTCCCTCTCTCTTCTCTCTGCCTGTCTCTCTCATTCTCTCTCTCTCTCCTCCCCCTCCCTCCTTCCCTTCCTCCCTCCTCTACTACTTCCTTCTCTCTCTCTCCTCTCCTTCTCTCTCCTCTCTCTCTCTGCTCCCTCTCTCTTTCCTCTTCTCTTTGTCGTCCTGCTTCACGACAAGATGAAAGAAAAATAAGTTATGTCTTTCGCAGTGTTTGCAAATTACTTACGACTCTAATTTACATTCATTTACTTTACAAAGTGCAATTTCGTATCACAGTCTGGTTCACTGACGCCCTACTTTCCTTTTACGGTAAGTGGGTAAGCGCGTTATGTCTTTGAGTGTCCACCGAACGCTTTGAGATCCGTCTGTCTGTTTGTCTGCTTGTCTGTCACACGCACACACACACACACACACACACACACGACACACACACACACACACACACACACACACACACACACACACACACACACACACACACACACACACACACACACACACACACACACACACACATATATATATATATATATATATATATATAATATATATAATATAAATATTAATATAATATATAAACACGATAAAATATATAATATGTATAATATATGTATAATATATATATATATATATATATATATATATATATATATATAATATATATATATATATATATATATATTATAGGCAGGAGAGAGAGAGATATATAGGAGAGAGAGAGAGAGAGAGAGAGAGAGAGAGAGAGAGAGAGAGAGAGAGAGAGAGAGAAGAGAGAGAGAAAGAGAGAGAGAGAGAGAGAAGCGAGAACGAGTATAGTATGAGGCTATAACCTCATCCCTCATCTGCTTGTCCGTATATAACAGTCTCTTTCCAACTCCAACGCAAGTCGCTGCTATCCCCAGACCTCTCGCGTAGCCAAAGCCCTTTTCCCTCTCGCTTGCCTCAGCCGCAGGACATGTTCGCGGAATGCAGATGCTGGGCTCCTCCCTTCCGTCTCCCTTCGCCCTTGTCTCCAGTACGTTTACGACGACATCGCTCCTCTCCCTCTTGATGCTGTCCTCGTCTTAGGGTTCCTTTGCGATGCTGATGCCTCGCTGTCGGAAGAATATTCGTGTAAAATTAATAAGAACATTTTTAGCCGCGAATCACGGGGAGAGGCTAGGTTGACCTGAGCTGGGCGAGGTTACAGATGCAGAAAGTGCGCGAGGGCATCTACCCAAGCCGAAAACTACGCGAAGCAACGCGGGATGACCTTGGCGACTTATAGGATGACCTGGCCTGGGCGACGCTAGGATCACCTGACCTGGGCGAGAAGGCGCTCGAAGACATCTAACCAAACTGAATCTAACCAGAACACGACGGAATGGGCAGTTCGCCCCGAGACACGACACCGTCAACGCCCCCTTGGCTGACCTCTGCCAGCGTCCGTGACCTTACTCCGTGACCCTTTCTTGCCGCCTGAAGAATAAAAGTTTAAGAAGCACACGGCCTATATCTACACCCGGTTTGTGAATTCCACAAACTCTCTATACCTTTACCCGTTTAGAAGTGGAATTTGAGGTTGACAGCAAGGCTGCTTTATCAATTATATCATTCATTGCTCTGGTGGTCATTTGTATTATCAGTATTGTTTTTATGATGATAAGATGATCATTACTAACAGTTCGTATGTTTGTGATTATTATTGCTTTTATATTATTACTATTTATTACCATTTTTTTATTATTATTATTATTACCATTATTACTACATTATTCATTTTCATTATTACTATTTCATTTATATTATCATCATCATTATTATATCAAACATCGTCATCATCATTACAATCATTATTGATATTGCCATCATTGTTATAATGATAATTGTCATTGTTATTATCATTATGATTTTTATTTATGATTTACATTTACAATTTACATATCCTGATATTATCATTGTCTCATAACAGTTGTTGTTACTCTCATCATCATTTCATTATCACTATTAATAATTGTATCATTATCATAATAATTATCGTTATTTTGATTATCATCTTTTGGCTACTTTTGCCATTGTTATTATTATCATTATTGTTATCATTATTATCATTATTGTTATCATTATTATTCATTATTATTATCATTATTATTATTATCATTATTTATTATTGTTATCATTATTATTATTTTATATTATTATTGTTATCATTTTAAGTTATTGTTGTTATCATTATCGTCATTGTTGTTATCATTATTATTTTTATTGTTACTATCATAATCATATCTTATCATTTTCATGTTATTATCATTACTACATAATTAACATTATTACTTTCATTATCATTATATATAATATATTATCAATTATGAATGTTCTTTATTATGATCATAACACTGGTTATACCATTATTCCAATCATCATCATAGCCATAACAAGAACAACACCAAAATAATCATCACAATCATAAAAATGATATTGACGAGAAGAACGACAACGCCAAACCCCTCAACCCTATTTCCATAATACCACGAACTTTAAAACCTTCAAAGCGACACCATAAAAAAATATCTTTCTGTCCCTCCCACAAACCAAAATTAATGCAATTCAAACTTCAAACGGTTCAGATCAAAGCAAACTTGATTATCCAGATTAAAAGCAATGAACATCCCGGGTCGTCGCTAATGGTAGTTGATGCGACCGCCGCCCACATCTGAGTGGCGCTGAGACAAACAAGTGCGCAGAGGGAAGCGTGGGAGCGTGGAAGGGGGAAATAGATGAATAATAAATGATAGAGGTGGGAGAGAGGGAGAGGGAAAATATGGAAAGAGAAAAAAAAATAGTAAAAAGAAATAAGAAGTAAAAAAAAAGATAATAATAATCAAAATAGGTTTTAAAAATCAATAAAAGAGGAGTGGGTAAAAGAAAAAGAGAGAAGATATACTAAAGGTAGAGGTAAAGAAAGCATGAAAGGAAGGAGAAACGAAAGGAGGGCGAGTGAACGAATGAAGAAACAAGGAAAAAGAAAGTTAGGGTTTAAATTACAGAAAAGGGAGAAACAAAAGAGCGACTGAAGATGAGAAAGAAAAGAAAGAACAAAGGAAAGTAAAAATAACCAAAAGAGAAGGAAATAAATACTGAAAAAAGAAAAAAAACGGGAAGTAAACGAAGGAATCAGAAAGACAATAAAAAACGTATAAAAATGAAGAACACAAGACATATTTTCCATTTTCAATTACTTAGAAATACGACAAGAGGCAGAGCGACTGGGCGAAGATGAAGTAAATACAAAGATACGAGCCAGTCGCCGCGGCTAGCCAGTGAGCCTCAGAGATTTATGAAGACGGGAAGGCAAGTGAGATTTATAATTCGTTTTCTCTTTCTCTTTCTTTATTTTCTTTTATCCTTCTCGTCTTCATTATTTATAATTCGTTTTCTCTTTCTCTTTCTTTATTTTCTTTTGTCCTTCTCGTCTTAATTATTTCGAGTATTTTTTTGCTCATTTAGTAAGCATGTAATGGATAAAAGTAATTAATTGATAATATAATTGTTTCGTTTAGGTCTTTGTTCTTACTTTTGTACATGGCGCTGTTATTGTTTTTGTCATAAATCTTTTTCTTCTCCTTCTTCTTCTCTTTCTTCTCCTTCTCCTTCTCTTCTTCTTCTTCTCTTTCTTCTTTTCTTCTTCTTCTGCTTCTGTATCTTATTATTTTCTTTTATCCATTGCTATTATAATTATCATAATCATCATCAGCAGTAGCTTCGTCATCATCAATAGCAATATAACATTAATAATGTGATCATCATTGCTGTTTTCAAAATCATTATTGTTATCATTAATATTATAACAATTATATTGTTATTATTACTATTATGATCACCAATATCATTATTGTTCTCATTACCATTATTGTTATCATTATCATTATTATTACTTTCATTTTCATAATGATAATGATGACAATAAGGATAAAATGATAATGATAATGATAAAAACAAAAATGATAATACTAATACTAATAATTATGATAAAAGATATGATGATAATGATAATAATGATTATCGCTATTGTTAGTGTTGCTATTTTTATTATTATTGCTATTATTATCATTATGATGTTTATATTATCATCTTTATTGTTCTCATTATCCTTGTCTTTGTTATCTTAATTAACATTATTATTATTATGATTACCATTTCATTATTCGTATTGTTTTGATAATTATAATGATTATAATAATGTTGGTGATGATGATGATTGTTATTATTACTACTGTAAAATAATAATGATAATTATTATCATTACTATCATTTATCATTTAATTAATCTATTATCATTTTCATTATCATCATTATTGTCATTATCATTATTATTTTTATTACTATTGATAATAATAATAATGATTATTATTTTTATATATCATATTACTATCATTATCAATACATTGTCATAATCATCATCATCATTAGAATCCCTATTATCATTAGAATTACTTATATTGCTACTGCTTCTATCAATATCATTACTTTAATTTTTCCATGATCATTTTTGTTATTTTTATTAGCATTATTATTTTCCTAGTTGTTGTTTTCATCATTAGTTTTCTTGTTATTATCATTATCATTAATATAGTTATATTTGTGCATGTCTTTGCGTGTGTGTGTATGTGTGCGAGCGTGTGTGTGTTTATTAATTAATGTAATTGTTCATTTAGCAATAATAATGTATAATTATTATGTATAATGTATGAGGGTAATGATAATGTAGAGCACCAATGAGCATACAATATTCCATTTTATATTTTCTAATGGATTTAATAATCTGATTAAGAGTTACAGAATATCACTTCATTACATGGCATATTGGTTTAATCTGATTACAGAATCGTGAGAGTGATATGATAAATATTTAAATAAATGATAAATATCTGACCTTTTTTGGGTATAAATCAAACGATAAAGTATAATTGAAGTATCTTTATTCACCGATCACCTTCGTTAAATACACACAAAAAAAGTCACCAGCGCCGTAAAAGAAGTTAATGGAACTCTCCTATATCCCGTTAATAATGATGGAAATAAAATGGCTCCGAAATACAAAACCAAAATAGGGGAAATGTGTCTCCTCGCGTGAAATGGAATCCCAAGTTTTTTAAAAAGTTCAGACCCTTTGACGCCTTCCTAGCCCCCTCCCCTCACTCTCCCTCATCCCCTCTCTCCCCCTCTCCCTCTCCCTCTCCCATCCGTCCCTTCCCCTCTCCTTCTTTCACTCCCTCCTCACCCCTCTCCTCTTCCTCCGTCCCTTTCCCTCCTCTCCCCTCACTCCCCTCTCCTCTCCTCCCTCCCTTCACTCCCTCTCTCTCCTTCCCTACACGTCTCCCCCCTCACCCTCTCCCTACTCCCTTTCCCCTCTCTTTCCTCCACTCCCTCCTCCTCTCCCCTCCGTCCCTTCCCCTCTCCTTCCTTCACTCCTCCTCCTCTCCCTCCTTCCTTACTCCTCTCCTCCCCTGTCCTCACTCTCTCCCTCTCCCTCCCCGTCCTTCCCCTTCTTAAACTCTCGCTCTCTCTCCAGTTCCTCCTACCTCCACCCCCCCCCCCTCCAACACGCCCTTCTGGTGTCGCTCAGGAGCAGTATGTCTGCCGGATGGGTGACTGGGCGTGTGTGTGGGTGTGTGTGGGTGTGTTGAGTGTGCTGAGGAGTGTGTGTGTGTTGAGTGAGTGTGTGTGTGTGTTGTGTGTGTGTTAGTGTGAGTGTGGTGTGTATAAGTGTGTTTGAGTGAGTGAGTGTGTGTGTATGTGAGTGTGAGTGTGAGTGTGTGTGTGTGTGTGTGTCTTATTTACGTGAGTGTGTCTGTATGTACGTGAATGTATGTATGGGCGTTTCATCTATATACAAAAAAAAAAAACAAAAAAACGTACGTATACAGGAACGATTAAGTCATGGGGTGGGGATAGGAAGGGGAGGGGTGGGGGGGGGGGGGGGGGCGAGGGGTTCTACGAAGGAGAGAATTTCTGACGAGAAAAGGTCCTGGGTGGGGGTATAGGGCAGGGTGTGGGGAGGGGGGGGAGAAAAGGTCCTGGATGGGGGTAGAGGGCAGGGTGTGGTGTGTGGGGGGGGGAGCGAGAAAAGGTCTGGGTGGGTAGAGGGCAGGGGGGTCGTGTGTGTGTGGGGGGGGGAGCTCGGGGGCACTGGCGAGTTGCTGACAAGTTTTTCGACGACAGAATTTACCTCGTCCAATCTGGGTGGAAAGTTGGTAGGAAGGCGGCGGCGCGCTGTAGTCGGCCGGCAAAATTAAATCTGGATTTTCTCGTCTCGCTCTGCCGCTAGAAAATCGGTAATGTAACTAGGTTTCAGGAGAAAGTTTCACTGCGAAATGAGATTGTGCTTGAGACGAATAGAATGTGAGGGCATGCGTGTTGCTTTTCTCTCTCTCTCTTTCATTCTCTTTCACTCACTCTCACTCTCTCGTACTCTCTCTCTCTCTCTCTCAAATAGATAAATGAATGATATAACACAGAGATAGACAGAAAGACTTACAGATAGGAATAGACAGTAGATGAAGCACAAGTTATATTTCTAAGCGGAGCATAAATTTAAATTTGGCGCGCTAAGCGGCAAGTTACCATACGTCTATTTTATGTTTTGTATGTTGCTCAAAGAAAATGTAAATGGATTCCTTCATGTTATCGTTAGGTATTTGAAGAGATTATTGTGGTAATTATAACCACGGTAATGTATAATTATATTCATATATATTGTAAATTATTTTGTCATTGTGGATGCAACTGGTTTGTAGTAGCTCCCTTTTTTGGCGGGTCGTAGCAGGGCTTTGTGGGTGAGCAGAAGACAGTTTAGTCGTCATTTTGTGGCTGCGTGGTTTATGCGTTAGATTCGTTTCCTGTGCTGCTACAGTGTTCAATTTACGGTATTTGGGATATACTAAAAGGTGAATTATTTTTGGAGTGTAACTAGAAATTAAGAGGTTATTGGTGTACATTCACCTGAATAGATTCCAGGTATTTCTATCAGGCTCTTTATCTTATGTTTTCGAATTATATATTTTTTGTGACCACCAGCGAAATATTTTTGTCTCCGCTTACGCACACACGCACACATACACGCAAACACGCAGCACACGTACACGCACACGCACACGCACACGCACACCACACGCACACGGCACACACACACACAACACACACACACACACACACACACACACACACACACACACACACACACACACACACACACACACACACACACACACACATACACACACGGAGAATTTT
>NW_020870911.1:387682-395182 GCF_003789085.1 Penaeus vannamei | reverse complement strand
CCCTTTCTCCCCCTCTCCTCTTTCTTCTCTCCCTTCCTTTCCCTTTTCCCCTTTCCTCCTTCGTTCCTTCATACCCCCCCCCTCTCCCATAGTCGTGTAACAAATGAATTTATACACAATAGCGGTCTAATTACATCAGTGCAGTGTACTTGCCTCATGCAAAACAAAACATAATAATGATAAAAATGACAATAATGACAAAATAGAAATTGAATAGGATGCTCATGGGCTCGTAATATTGTGCACGTGTGTGTCATTTCTCAATTTTCATGTTGTTAGCTTATCCCAATTGTGCTCCAAAATGAATTGACTTGAAATTTGATTTCAATTGCAATATGACCATCTTACATCAAATGAAGAAAATTTAATGCTGCCTTAAATTTATCTATGCGTGTGGGTGTGTGTCCCTATCTGTCTTTCTATCTATCTATCCCTATATATAATATATATATATATATATATATATATATATATATATATATATAATATATATATATATATATATATGTATATATATGTATGTATATATATATATAATATATATATATATATATATATATATATATATATATATATCATAATACATATATTTATATATATATATATATATATATATATATATATATATATATATATATATATATAATATATATGTGTGTGTGTGTGTGTGTGTGTGTGTGTGTATGTGTGTGTGTATGTATATATGCATACAGACATATATGTATATATTATATATGTATATATATATATATATATATATATATATATATATATATATATATATATATATATTATATAATACATTATGTGTGTGTGTGTGTGTTTTCATCAAAATAACATTAAAAAAAACCGCAACACAAGCGCAGACACACCAGCGCATGGAACGAAGGAGGCCGGAGGGCGAGGGGGAAACCGCACCAACGCGCCGCCACCGGGGAAGAACCCGAGGTGTATCCCCCCTTAAGCTCCCCCGCGAGGCCCTTAGACACATGTGCCCAGCCATCACCACCACCTGAAATCTCCCACGGCTCCTCGGCTGCCGTTCTCGACCGGCGCTCGCTCACGCTCCGGTGCTCGAGTCTTGAGCTCGTCTTGCGGAGAAATGGTCTTTCGGTTTGGCTGTCTGTCTGGTTGGACTTTCGGTGTCTGTGTGGTTGTTTTCTGTCTGTCTGTCTGGCTGTGTCTGTCTATGTCTCTCTCTGTGTCTCTGTCTCTGTCTCTCTCTCTCTCTCTCTCTCTCTCTCTCTCTCTCTCTCTCTCTCTCTCTCTCTCTCTCTCTCTCTCTCTCTTCTCTCTCTCTCTCTCTCTCTCTCTCTCTCTCTCTCTCTCTCTCTCTCTCTCTCTCTCTCTCTCTCTCTCAATCTATCTATCTATGTATCTATCTACCTGTCTATCTATCTATTTTAGTTTTGGTAAGATGGCGTTTTTAAAAATAATTCTGCTCTAATTCTTATTCTTCGTACGATAACGATAACAATAACCGTGATGAGAATCATGGCAATAGTATCAGTAATGATAATAGCAGTAATGACATGAATGTTTATAATAAGGATTGTTATGCAATATCAGTTATAATAATGATAATGATAATGATAACAATGATAATAAAGATGATGGTGTTAATAGAAGCAATAATAACAATAGCAACAACAATAATAATAATGACAGGGATTATGGTGATACTAATGATAATGTTAACAATTACAATAATTATACATTATCAATCAGCTGTTACTCATACTATTGCTATCACTATGTCCATTAATATTATTATTGTTGTGAAGATCTTTATATCTATGCTATTACTATATCAATATCATCACAATTACTCTCCTCATAACGCCTCTAATTCTTTTCAATACTTTCGGTTTCATAATCAGTGTTTGTGCTCTTAATAAATACCTTATATCATCACAATTAGTTTTCGAATTGCTTACCTGAGTAAAACAATTTGGGAAAAGTTCAACTATCAAATATTGCTCCGCCATGGAAGGTTTTAATGAACACCATTTTCATAAACAGTATCTGCACGGTAATTATATGCATGGTTGTAAATATACTTTAAAAGTAATTACATCGAAGGTAAAAGGACGGCAAACACGGATACACAGACATGTAGGTATGAAATACACACACAAAAAATATATATACACTCGTTTTACACACAAAACAAACACGAACACACACACACGCACACACACATGTGCACACATATACTTACATCACACACGTACATGCATATGCACACGCACACGTACACACACACATGAATAGATAAATTAAAAAACTATACATGTATATGTATGTATATAAACAAAAATTACATACATACATACATACATACATACATACATATATATATATATATATATATATATATATATATATTATATTACATATATATATATAATATATATATATATATATATATATATATATATATATATAATATATATACATATATATATATATATATATATATATAATATATATATATTATATATATATATATATATATATATATATATATATATATATATATATATATGGGGGGAGGCAGATAGATAGAGAGAGAGAGCTCGCAGATACTCACAGATAAAGACCAAAATAGTACACGCACACACACACACACAGAAAAACGTACACACAAACAAGATCATTAACCTATATAGAGAAAAGACAAAAATGTGCAAATTTAACAGTTCAACTTGACATCCACAGTGCATCTATATAAGCAGATCCTACAGACACTAGGGGGGGGCTTCTCTTCTGCGTCTCTATTTCTCCTCTGCTTCTCTGGCTGCTTTTTCAATTCTTTCTCTCTGCTTCCTCTCGTTTTATTGTTGTTTCCTCTGCTTCCTCTTTCTGTTAGCTTCCCTGTTTCCCCTTCCTATTACCCCGCCTTTGCTTCTCAGCTTCATCTTTCTTCTTTTTCTGGTTCTCTGCTTCCGTGCTTCACCTATACAATTACCTCCTGTTTCAATGTTTCCCCTTTTTGCTACCTTTCCTGTCTTTTTTTTTTTTTCTTTCTTTCTTTTTGGTTCCTGTCTCTGCTACCTTTCACTTCATCCCTTTTTCACCTTTTCTGCTACTTTCCTACTTCCCTGCTTACCTTTTTATGCTACTTCCTCTGGTTTCTCGCTTCGCTTTTCAGTTTTTCCCAGCCATCTCTCCACTTTCATTGTTTACCTTTTCTGCTACCTGTCCTGCTTTCGTGCTTCCCCTTTCCATCCCCTTTCCCCTTTCCCTGTTTCCTCTTTTAGCCATCTTCCCTATTCTCAAAATCCCCCTCCTGCTCCTTTAGCTTTCCTCCTGTCCCTCTTTTGCTTCCTGCTTCCTGTCTTTACTTCTCCGCGACTTAGCCTCCCGATTCCCCACTTGCCTCCTCCCCTCCCCCCTCCCCCGCCCCCCTTGCTTCCCCTGCCTCGAGGTCCTGCTGGACAGAGGCAGGGTGGAGCTCTAGTGCGGGAGGGTCTGTCCGCTTTAGGGCCGGCTAAGACCTGCTCGCTACGCCCTGCACCTTCTGCTTCTGAAACCTATGCACGCACAGGTAACGTTCTCGCGTCTCTGCAAACGTCCTGCGTCTGGCGGGCGACGTCTGCAGGTCATATACACGGTCATATACACGTCCTGCAGGTCATATACACCTCCTGCGTCAATCCTGCAGGTCATATTCATATACACGTGCCTGCAGGTCACATGCAGGTCATATACACGTCCTGCAGGGCAGGCAGCAGGTCATATACACGTCCTGCAGGTCATATACACGTCCTGGTCATATACACAGGTCATATACTGCAGGTCATATATACACGTCCTGCAGGTCATATACACGTCCTGCAGGTCATATACACGTCCTGCAGGTCATATACACCTCCTGCAGGTCATATACACGTCCTGCAGGTCATATATCCTGCAGTCATATACAGCAGGTCATATACACGTCCTGCAGGTCATACACGTCCTGCAGGTCATATACACGTCCTGCAGGTCATATACACGTCCTCATATACACGTCCTGTCATGTTCATATACACGTCCAGCAGGTCATATACACGTCCTGCAGGTCATATACACGTCCTGCAGTCATAACACTCCTGCAGGTCATATACACGTCCTGCAGGGTTCATCAATACACGTCCTGCAGGTCACACGTCCTGCAGGTCATTTACACGTCTGCAGGTCATATACACGTCCAGCAGGTCATATACACGTCCTGCAGGTCATATACACGTCCTGCAGTCCACACGCGTCCTGCAGGTCATATACACGTCCTGCAGGTCATATACACGTCCTGCAGGTCATATACACGTCCTGCAGGTCATATACACGTCCTGCAGGTCATATACACGTCCAGCAGGGTCCTGCAGGTCAATATACATCCTGCAGGTCATATACACGTCCTGCAGGGCAGGTCATATACACGTCCTGCAGGTCATATACACGTCCTGCAGGTCATATACACCCTGCAGGTCATATCACATATACACGTCCTGCAGGTCATATACACGTCCTGCAGGTCATATACACGTCCTGCAGGTCATATACACGTCCTGCAGGTCATATACACGTGCAGGTACACGTCCTGCAGGTCATATACACGTCCTGCCATATACACGTCCTGCAGGTCATATACACGTCCTGCAGGTCATATACAGGGTCAGGTTCATATACACGTCCTGCAGGTCATATACATACACAGGTCATATACCGTGCAGGTCATATACACGTCCTGCAGGTCATATACACGTCCTGCAGGTCATATACACGTCCTGCAGGATTTATTCATTTCGCACAGGTCTATGAAAGTGAGATTTACGTCCTGCAGATCAAAGGTAAGCTGTGTAGGTCTACTGCATGTTCTGCAGCTTAACACGTCTTGCACGCGTTATATAAACGTTTTACAGGTCACACGTACTAATCTACTGGAATCCTGCAGGTAATCTGAGATCTGTTTATCATATACGTGTCCTACAAGTCCTACGTGTGTTGCAGCTCCTTCACTTACGCCGGAACTGGGAGGGGATTAATATTACTGAAATATTTCTTTCCTTCGATCTTTTTTCTTTTTGTTCTGCCTTTCTTTTTTCATCAAATTTTTCTTTTTGTTCTGCCTTTCCTTTTTTTCAGCGATCTTTCTTTTTGTTCTGCCTTTCCTTTTTTCATCGATTTCTTTTTGTTTTGCCTTTCCTTTTTCATCAATCTTTCTTTTTTATCTTTCTTTCTTTTCGTTTATAAACAAAATAAACTCTCGGGTGGGTGTCAAACTACCATTATCATCAACGTTCTTCATAAGATATATAAATGTAATGGAATACCATATTATCGTTTCATCTCTCTCCTCCTCCTCTGCTTCAATTCTCTTCTCTTTTCTAATACCATATTATCGTTTCATCTCTCTCCTCCTCCTCTGCTTCAATTCTCTTCTCTTTTCTCTATTCCTCATTGCCTCTAATTCTGATTCATCTATTTCGCCTTGTTTATATATCAGCTACTATTCCCATTTCTAAAATCTAATTTATGCCTAAAATACAACTGAAATCAACGTGCTCATTAGCGTCATTATGAGACATCAAATTGCCTGTGGCGGACAGAGGTAAAAATAAACGTAATCTTTATTATGAAGCGAATAAATGAATGCTGTCAGGTTGATTGTATATCATTATGACGCTCGTAGTGAGATACATTATAAAGCAGGTTTTTTTCCCCCACCTTCCTCTCTCTTCGTCCTCTCCCTATCTATCTGTTTATTTGCTTCTGTATTGCCATCTTATCTCTCTACTTCTCACTATCTATCGATCGATTGATTGATTTCTTTGACCATCCATCCATCTATCTATCTAACTCCTATCTAATAACCCATCTAAGAAAAAAGAAAGGATTGTTACACACACATACATACATGCATACTGTATATATATATATATATATATATATATATATATATATATATATATATATATATATATATATATATATATATATATATATATATATATTTTCTGAGCAAAACCATGAGAAGTGTTATGAAATAGCTTCCGAGGCCTAAAAAGATTACAATATTATGCACTTCAACTTAAAAGACTGAATTTTCCAGCTAAAGTCATTAAAACATTTTGGGAAATGTCTGGAAGCTCGTCTCGGCCTTTTTTTTCTGTTTTTTTCGCTTTTAACTTGTACAGAAAATTAACATGGAAATTATTTTTGAGATGCGGGGGCTGCGTATATTTCTTAGGAAGTTTCTAGTATAACTGCAGTTAATTATATCTTTATTTTATCTACATTTTTTTGCACATATGCGTCAGTTCCCTTGTTATTTCATTTTGTTTGTTTGTTTTTTGTTGTTTTTTCTTTTCTTTTTATTCGTGGTATCATTTCTTACCTCTGTTATTGCTTTTTTTATTGTCATTGCCTTTTCCCTTTGCATACGTTATCTTATTTTTTTCTTATATCATCATCGTCCTATTCCTTTTTTTTCTTAGAATGTATCTTCATCATCTTTTTAATCTCTCTCTCCTTCTATTCTTTGTTTTCTTTCCTTCCATGCTTTATCTTTCTTTTTCAGCTTCTCATTTTTCCTCTTTACTCCCTTGCATTTTCTCTTTCCAAAAGATGAAGTGATCTGTAACAAGAGATTAAATCATTTTTTTAAAGATTTTACTCAGTCAAAAGTACTTGATTTCAGCTTCAACTTCTGTCGGAAATGGACACAATATTTTACGCGTTTGTACAATGGCAAAATCTTGATAATTAGGAAAAGTATAATAATTGGTAATAATGGCTATAAAAATAAAAATACTAATGACAGTCATGGTGAATAATTTGATAGTAGTTATGGTTCTCGTGATTATAATGTTGATAAGCATAGTAATCATAAAGAAAATATTGGTTATAGGTATTAGATGACAACCATGATTTTAAGAAATACATTTAAAATACTAATGATAATCTCTCTCTCTCTCTCTCTCTCTCTCTCTCTCTCTCTCTCTCTCTCTCTCTCTCTCTCTCTCTCTCTCTCTCTCTCTCTCTCTCTTTCTCTCTCTCTCTCTCTCTCTCTTTCTGATATCCAGCCACTATAAGATATAAATATAAATGAATAGGTTGGTAGGTACATAGATAGATAGATAGAAATGTAGATAGATATACAGATAAGTAGAATGACAAACAGATAGAAGACGAGAGCGAGAGAGAGAGAGACAGAAAAGAGAGAGAGAGAGAGAGAGAGAGAGAGAGAGATTAAACAGATAAACATAGACAGAGAGAAAAAGAGAGAGGATGGGGGGCAGGACCAATTAATCCAAGCTCTTCCAAAGTCAATATACTCTCCTTATATTATTTTTGTCTTTCCTTTCTTACATTCACAATCTCTCTCTCTCTCTCTCTCTCTCTCTCTCTCTCTCTCTCTCTCTCTCTCTCTCTCTCTCTCTCTCTCTCTCTCTCTCTCTCTCTCTCTCCTCCCTCTCCCCCTCTCTCTCTCTCCTCTCTCTCTCCTCTCTTCTT
>NW_020870911.1:378959-381459 GCF_003789085.1 Penaeus vannamei | reverse complement strand
GAACCACATCCTATTTAACAACGCGTCTCTTTCAGAGCGCAATATATATCCTACAAAGAAACATTTCAACAGTCTTTAGTTATTTTATACTAGAAAAATCATGTTTGAATTCACAAATTCTACTACAAGATGAATGAAGACAACATCACGTGATACACAACAGAAGACTGCGAAAGTGTCTTAGAAGACTTAAACAGCATCATTTCCAAGATACATTAAGAAAATCAGATATTCTCTACCTAATAATTAATATCAAATTAATATATTCTACTTCATGTGTCCCAGAATTTTTAATCAGCAGCGTTTTCAAGATACATATCCCACACAAAAAAGAAAAGAAACAAAACAAGAAAGGCTCCATCTCTCTTTCGACATTCTATACATAATAAATCGTATCCAATTCACAAATCCTGCCACGGGATGAACAAAGGCAACATCCCGTGATGCACGATGGAACGCTGCTGCGAAAGTGTCTCAGAATTCTTAAACAGCATAATTTTCGTGATCCATATCCCCCCCACACACACAAGGAACTCCTCAGCTCTCCTTCGATATCCTATACCCAATAAATCATATTAAATTCACAAATTTTAATACAAGATGAATAAAGACAACATTCTGTGATATGCAATAAAAGATTGCGAGTTTCTCAGAATTCTTAAACAGCGTTAATTTCAAGAGACATAACTCCCCCCCCCAAAAAAAAAAAAAAAAAAATCAGATCTCTTTCGATATTCAATAACTAATAAATCATATGCGAAAGTATCTCAGAATTCTTAAACAACGTTATTTTCGATACATATCAGCCCCCCCCCCAAAGAAAAAGAAAAAAATTAGCATTCATTCGATATTCTATACCTAACAAATCACATTGAATTCAGAAATTCTACCACGAGATGAACAAAGACAACTTCCCGTGATACACAATGGAAGGTTGCGAAAGCGTCTCAGAATTCTTAAACAGCGTTATTTTCAAGATCACAGAATCGAAGGCCAGATGAGGGAAACGCCGGCCATTACGAGCTCTTGAGGAGGAAGGAGGAAGGACACTCGAGGAGGAACCCTAAGGACCTTCTTATTATCATCTTTCAGCTAAAAAGAAAAACACATCTTTCATTTTTCTTAGTTATGAAGAATAGAAAGAAAAGAAGAAAAATGAGAGCAAAAATAAGAAAAAATAAGAAAAATAAGAGATGGGAAAAGAAAGAAAAGAAAGAGAGAGAAGCTGAAAATTACGGAAAAGAAGAGAAAAAATGAAGGAGGCAAAGGATCATCCCCTTCCCCCCCCCTTAGCCATCTACAGACAAGTCTCCAAACACTTCTTTTCTGTACCGTCTTACACCGCCCCCTCCCCAGTCCCCGCCATCCCTCCTTCTTCCTCCGCCTCCCCTTCCCCCTTCTTCCTTGCCTCCTACCCCCTACTCCTTCGATATCCTCACCACTCCCCTACTCCTTCCCCTCCTTCCGAATAGCCCCTTCCTCCTCTCACTCTCCTCTACCCCCTTCCTCCCCCCTCCCTTCCCTCCTCCTCCTCCTCTATCTCCCTAAACCTTCTCTCTTCTTCCTCCTCCCCACCTCCCTCCTCCCACCTCCCCTCCTCCACCTCCCCCTTCACCCTCCCTTTTCCCTCCCACCTTCACCCTCCTTTACCTCCTCCCGCCCCTTCTTCCCCTCCCCCCTCCCCTCCTTTACCTCCTCCCCTTCTTCCCCTCCCCTCCTCCCCCCCTCCCTCCCTCTCCCCCCTTCTTTCCCTCCCACCCTCCCTCCACCTCCTCACCCTCCTTCCCGCCCCTTTTCCTCTCCCCCCTCCTCCCCCCTTCTTTCCCTCCCCCCTCCCCCTCCACCTCCTCACCTTCTCCCCCTCCCCTCTCTCTCCGTCCTTAAAGAACCCCAGATTCTTCCTCCTCCTCCATTCCAATCTCTTAATAGTGCGGGAGGGCGAGATGACACCCTGTTTTTATTACTTTTTTTCCACCCTCTTTTTCTTTTTGGTTCTTCGGCTCTTTTTATCATCACCTTGTATTTTTTTCCCTTTATTAAAATTTGTTATTAAGGTACGATTTTTTCTGATATGCATATATATATATTTTTTTTTGGGGGGGGCTATTTTTTCCATCAGTTTTGAAGAAGCAGAGCGAAGATAGATTAAAAAAGAATAAGATAAAAAAAAGATAATTGAAGAAGAAAATATAAAGGAAGAATAATGATAACGCCGCTAAGAAAGAAACTTGGTCTTTATATTCAGGAAAAAAAAGGAAAAGAAAAAAAGAAAAGAAAAAGAAAAAGAAAAAGAAAAAGAAAGAAAGAAAAGAAAAAGAGAAAAGAGAGAGAGAGAGAGAGAGAGAGAGAGAGAGAGAGAGAGAGAGAGAGAGAGAGAGAGAGAGAGAGAGAGAGAGAGAGAGAGAGAGATATATATATATATATATATATATATATATATATATATATATATATATATATATATATATATATATATATATATATATATATATATATATAT
>NW_020870911.1:351459-366459 GCF_003789085.1 Penaeus vannamei | reverse complement strand
GTTTCCATAAGGCACTTTCCGTTCAGCTCCTGGAAGTCGACATGCCAGATCACCTTGAGCTAATGTTCTTCAGGCTCTGGCTTACCACCCAGGAAACCGTCTTCCTCTGTGTTTGCTATAGGCCCCAGTGGCAAGGAGGAGAACCCATCGAGTTCCTATTGAACAACCTGGGTGGAATTTTACATCAGTACACCTGCAAAAACATCCTAATTGTAGGTGATATGAACCAGCATCTTGTTGCAAGATCCTTTGAGGATCTGCTAACAATACATGGGCTAAACAACCATGTTGATTTCCCCACCCACATCTCAGGCTCTTCATTGGACCCTGTCATCTCCGACCTTCCCGAAGGAGCAGGTAGCTGCCGTAGCACAGGAGCAGTGGGCTCCTCAGATCATTATTCCATATTCAGCAGGGTTAGCCTGAAGGCCAATCATGAGGAGGTACTGACAAGAACCATTTGGAGCTGGAATAAGGGCTGCTGGCAAGGTTTTCGCGGTGTCTTGGAAAACATCGAATGGGACTCCATTCTCACAGATGTTAATACACAAGCTTTTAAACTTACTGAAACACTACAGAATCTCCAAGAACGCTTTATACCTCATAAATCATGCAAGGTTAAAGCGGGAGATCAGCCTTGATTTGGACACACATGCAGACTTGCAGCCGAGGAAAGAAGCAGAGCTGGGGATCGTTCAAACGCAATCCATCTACAGAAAACAAGCTGATCCATCACAAAGCTGCCTCTGCAAAAGGATGAAGTAGGTTCAGAAAATGGGCCATCGAACAGTGGAGACAAAGTCCTCAGCCACAAAAAGCTTTAAACTATATAACCGTTCGGATCGGCAGCTCAAAGACCTGGTGGAGTTTAGCTCAAACAACAACAGGGGCCTCACGACCCAAGACTGCATTCCACCATTATATTAAACAGATTGGAACACGTAGCAACCATCTAGTCAGGGATCATAAAGTCGAATTATTACTTTATATACTGCACTTCTAAGTGATAGTAATATGCAAGGAATTCTTAGTTGAATACCTGACCGTCACAACCTTCTTATATGCTTGTCCATCATAATTGGCCAATCAGAGATCTTTATTTATATTTATGTATCGTCAATTACCGTGCTGATGAAGTCTAAAATATATCAAATATTCTTAACAAGTGATATACTTATTAGTGATTAGGTTAATGAAGCCTTTTTAGGACCTGTTTTAAACGATTAAGTCCTCTCCACATAACTTAAAATGTGCTGCTTATATGAACCAGCTTGTAACCCCTTCTTGCCTACATCATATTATTCCTAAATCATGTCTATCCAACAAATGAGCATAAAAGCTGGCCAGCTATCGGTAAACAGGCTAGATATAGTGCCTAGTTGTATACATAAAAAGATAAAAGCTACAGGCACTCCCTGTGAAACTTATCAGTAGCCCATATCTCAACTCCTCTTGATCTAGTAAGCAAAATATTTATATGATAATAATTCTTGTAGTTTAATACTCTTAGTCAATGACAAGTTTCTTCGAACAGCAACACCTACTCTAAGTAGAAGTAGTCGCGGTCTATTTAGATGGGAGAGTAATCAGCGTCCGAATATCACTACTATATATATAACAGTTATGATCACCAGGCAGTATATGTTATGTGTGGGTGTGGATGTGCTCAAATGCTGTCTTATGATGACTTGAGTACAACAGATATTACCTTATATATAATGGTTATCGTTGCCCTGGATATTATCGCATGGATGCCTTCGACAGTAAGTATAGCTACGAATATAGGTTAATTATTTCAAAACTAAAAAGCTTTGGCATTTGGATGTTAGTGACCTCCTGAAGTATGATTAAAGATTAATATCTACGATGAGTTAAGAAAACTACTCCAGAGTTGTGCTATAGTAAATGGCTTACTCTACTTTCAAGTTGAACACCCAATTTCTCAGTGCAAGTGATCGCAGGCAGCTCAGTTCATTTAGGCCGCTCATTATTGAGAACGTATCCCTATTTCAATGACATTTACTTAACATCTGGATACCTATACAGAAGCCCATGCATTAAAATAGTACTTAACTAAATCTGCACTCTTTAGTATTACATTTACATGTTGAAAAGCCAGAACGGCGCTAATTTATGTTTCACACAGTACTGACATATTAATAATATTGATTTAATTCTATACTTACTTATCACCATCGTGGTGCGCGACTCGATGTGAGCTAGGTCATACACGCGCACCTGTATTAATAAACCCATGAGTCATGTTATAATTTCACGTATCTCAGATACAGAAGCATCAACTTTAACCCCCCCTTCACCCCTCCTAATTAGTATGATATATGAGTGAGAAATAAACACTCGATAATATGTGACTCTGATAGAAAATAAATCATCCATTCGGTAAATTACCTAAATTGACAATCAGCTGAGAATTCTAGTTCACGTGATATAAAAAGATGTTGTGACCCAAAAGAGCAGGCTCGTTTATATATAATATATAAAACTGGCTAATTGCGTATATTACGCCGAATCTCCCACATATTATACATCATCTATGATTCAGTCAGTATATATGTGTGAGGTTTGCTTGCATGCTGTTGCAATTCCCCCAGTTCACTTCCCTTTCATTGGAATATTCCCTCTGGTTATGGGTTCGTCCTGTCGTACTCTCAGCTATATATATCAGTTATAACCTTCCTTTACCCTACTCCGACAGTAATATTATATATAGTTACTTAAGAACCAAGCCGCCGCCTTTAGTAGAATTTTAAGATAGAACGAATAAGAGAATATAGATACAGTTATATCTTGTTCATATTTCCAGTCTTCTCCAAGCACCCAGCGACGTGGCGGCGTTGGTATATTGTGTCTTCTACTAAGGTATATCCACCAGCTAGATAAAGAGCTCTCTCCTCTTACCTCGCTTCATTTAAAAATATTCATATCATATTATACTCAGATGGGTTACCCATTTATCAACCTACTCATAAATACTCAACTCAATACAAATAAACCTAACAGCGATTAAGTCACTCAATAACTATCAGCTTAGTTCCTCGCTATATAGAGAACAGAGACCTTTTTTACGCACATTTCTTGCGAAGTACTCCAGAATGTGGAATCAGTGGTGCCGAAGACGTGTATTGCCTCAAATTCAACCTCACTCCAACCTCAGTTTCTTAAAAAACATAAACAGCTACACCTGTGGAGGCGTGCAGTTAATGATATTTCGGATAACGTTTTTATAGTGATGCTGATATTATAACTACCTTGAATTTTAGCTTACGTATTTTTATTTCTATTTTTATTTCCATGGGTTATAGTGCTAAAGATAACTATTAAGCTCATTCATCACTATAAATAATTGTTTATGGGTCGCTGAAATAGTAGATGATAACCCATAATTGGTAATGAATACAGTTGTATTAAACTGTAATTAAAAGACGAGAGAGAGGGATAGTAGAGGAGGAGATAGAGAGTGAGATATAGACGCATACGACCGCGAGGAGATTATGAAAGTGTATGGTAAGAATATATGTACATATATAGTATATAGATAGAGAGAGAGTGATGATAGTCGAGATAAGCAAATATAGATGAAGGAGATACATAGTTACACTGAGAGATGAGTATATTATAGATATATAGTATAGCTATATATATATATTATATAGAGTATACAGTTATAATATAGTAATGACAGTAGATATATATAAGATTAATTGAGATTAAGAGAGAAGAGGGTAGTATATAGGTATATATATATATATAACATATATATAGTATACAGTGAGATATATATGGTGTGTATATATATGACAGTGACATATATATATATATTATATATTATAGGTATTAGGTATATATATATAATAGTAGGAGAGAGAGATAGAGTAAGATAGTGAGATGAGTAAGAAATATATAATATATCAGATGAGATGAGACAAGAGGTATATAATAGTAATAGAGAATATATGTAATATAGTATAAGATAAATATATATATATAAGTGATATAGATATTATATATGATAGTATGTGTTGATGGTAGTGGTGATGGTGTGTTTACGATATAGTAATAGGAAGAGAGAGAATAATTATAATAGTATGGATATGATATAATAGGTTAATATTATATATTTAATATATATATATTATATATATATATTGGTAGGTATAGTATTGATATGGTACCATATAGGGAGAGTGGAAGTAAGTAGACTGTATAAGGATGAGCAGGAGAGAAGATAGAGAGACTGGATACGCAGAGAGAGAGATGGATAGAGAGCTCGATCGGAGAGATTACGATAGAGGATAGATTAAGAGATAGAGAGGAGAAAGATCATATAGAGGGAGAGAGGTAGAGCGTAGAGGAGAGGGAGGAGAGAGGAGAGATATTTATTATAACTATATCGTAGTGTAGAGAGAGAGCAGTATTTATCGCTGACTGGAAAGCAATACACACATGAATTATTACTCGCTTTGTTTTAACGTATACTATATTGGTATAATGTTCTGTTCACTGTACATATGTATGTGTGCACGGTGAAATGTGAGTGTGTGTGTTTTTGTGAGTGTGCTCAACGTCATTACATAACGCTATAAAACTGAGTAAAAAGAAATAAGTATAAAACGATGATCTCTCAATCAGTAATAACACTCATTTTACTAAAATCTTATTGCTTTTTTACTACACCTCATAAACGTCTTATAAAAAGCGAGATGCAACCGCTCAGCTCTAGTAATTTCGGTACCTCCGGATTTGACAGTTAAATATACTTTCGTCTTTTTCCCGAAAGGAGTTAGGGTAAAGGGGAAGGAGTAGTGTGAGGTAGTGATAGTTGTAGGGGAGTGAAACGGTGAAAGTAGATTTGGGGGTATGACAGGAAGTTGAGGGAATAGAGGCGTGTGAGTATAATATGAGTATATATAATGGAATAGGTAGGGGGGGTAAGTAGTAAGGCAAAGGAAGGGTTAAATAAGGATGTAAAAATAACAGAGGTACTTAATGAGGGGAAGCGATTCATGAGGGCTATAGATAGATGAAGAGAGAGGGATAAAGTTATCTATAAAATAAGGTGCAGAATAGGGGATATAAGAAAGTGACTGATAAGAGGTAAAAGATAGAATAAATGAATGAGTAGTGAGTGAGATCATCGAATAGTACATACACACGAAGACACAACCAACCGACACACTGGCAACAATCATCTTCAATCTATGTCACAACTGGCACACACGACAGTACTTCAGATCGAACTTCAAGACAGAGAAAACACCTATATTCTTGAACATGTTTTCTATTTTTTTCTTACTTCAATTCAGGGAATCCATATTTAGGTTTGCCAAAGGATAATAACGAGAAAGAGAGTATATCTACGGTAGACTTTGCGTTTCCTCTATTTTTATTCTTTCTATAGGGATAGTGGGGGGTGAAGGGTAGGGTTGAGGATGGGTTATTAGATAAAAAAGGAGGAATTAAACCATTTTGATGTTATTAGGATGATATAACTATTTTCTTTTTTATCCAAAAAACAGTTATATTATATATACATATATATGTATTATAATGGTTGATATACTTAATATATAGGGATCTAATAGAAAGATGTCTATTATTATCTTATTACAAAAAAATGTAGCATTTCCTTTATAAATTTTTGATAAAACAAAGTATAACTCTATGTAAAAATTTATTTTAACTCTACTACGCAGGAAACTAATTTATAATAAATACTAATATCTATGTACTAGTATGATACATATTTGCATATCATCATAAATGTATATGAATTATATAGATATCGTAATATCTAGTAGGTAAATACGTTGACCTAAAACATGATAAACATAGATATGTCATTTATTTTGTGCATATGCATGTCCGTATTTAATTATAGTGTAAAAATATTCATCTGGTTTCGTACCTTAGGACAAATTACTGAACAAACTGTGATATTATGTAATATTTATTTTAACGCTGTTATAACATAGTTTTGGTATACTATTATATGATGGTGGGTGTCTTGTGGACCATTTTAGTATATATAATAAATATGTACATATAATATAAGAATGTATACTACTTTTCCCTTATTTATACTCTCTAATACTTATAACATCATAAAACCATACGCAAGTACACATTATTAATAAATACTGTTATACACAATTATCTATATTTTACTTTCTATATTCAGAATATGCTAATTAGTTTTATCAATTTATTTACATTTTTTATATGTCGTATAATTGTTATATATTAAAATAATATAATAACATCGAATTCTCTGTAAAAAAACAGCAGAATTTTTGTTTTATTAAAATAGCTTCCTCTTCTGCAAAGCTTTTCCTTAAGTTAAGAATCGAATAGAAAAAAAAATGAATTAAGTAAAAGAGTCTCCTTTCATATATACTTATAAATAGCAATTCACCAAACACCTTTCTCGATTAATGTTTTCAGAAGGTGACCGACGAGGCGATGGATGAGAATATTTATTAACATGGCTATTAAAGAATAAACTGAGAGTAGAGAGTAAATAATATAGAGATATACTGATTAGATATAGATAGATAAAGTTATTAGATTATATATAGATAATAGAAAGAGGGGGGGAATTAGCTAATGGATAAGGTATATATATAATTATGACACTATAACACACACAACAGAAGATACAGGTACCGAGCGACATCGACACCGAGCACACCAGAATAACACATACACGCAACGCACACAGCAGCACACACAACACAAACACACAATCACACAACGAACAGACCACACCCCCTCAAAAATATATATATAAATAAATCTGACAGTCAAACAGACTAGACACCATAGAAGATAATGAGAGAGAAGTTAATAAGATAGATTAATACTATAGATTAGTAATGAAGAGAGCAGAGATAGAGATGAGAGAGAGAGATATTATAGAGATGAGAGTACCGAGAAGACGAGAGACGATGAAGAGTAATAGAGAGGTGAGAGAGATGAAGAGAGAGAACGATGATGAGAGAAGTGAGATGAGAGAGAGAGATTCGAGAATCATTTATGAAGTAATAGAACAGTATGAAGAGATAATGAGATAGATGAGAACGAGAGCATAAGATGAGAGAGAATGAGAAGAGAGATATATGATGAATGAGAGAGTAGTTATATACTATAACAGAGATAGAGAGATTATATATATATACTTAACAACTATATGAGTAGTAGTATAGCTGACGAGAATGCGAGAGAACACAGAGAGAGAACTAAAAAAAAATAAAAAATGACGAAAAAATGTGCACGTGGTGTCGTGATATTAGCCACGGCTACTGTGGCTGTGGTTTGGTTTATAAAAACCCATACCACTTCAATCACCACACTTTCGCATTTGATATCTACCCTTTATACACAGTGTGAGCAGAACCCTTAAGCCATTATAATAATTATAAACTGAACGCTAGCGGGTATTACTAACATACTCACCTAATACTTATATCTGTCTGAGATCAGGTCGATGCAGCCCTAAATACATACGATTGATATCATCTGATTTTCGCTCGCTCATGTTCTCGCCTTCTATTATATTAGTGTTAGATATGCTCATATACATTTCTCAACGTTGATAGGTCAGTATATAGGTGATAAGCAGGATTTTATATATTTATATATTATAATATGCATACCTGTAGAGTAATAGCTCAGGTATAGTATTAGGTATATATATCGTGAGAGGGTTATATATATTATGTGGGTGATGTAAAGTATGAAATAGTATATACATTATATTATGTATGCTATATATATATATATATAGTGATATTTGGAGTATATATAGGTTAGATTAATTTAATACGGTAGAGAATATAAGTGTATTAAACTGATGATATAGGATGGTGATTATGATGATATGATTTATATGCAATTAATGTAATAAATAAGGATGATGATGCGTGATGATTGAGATGCTGAAGATGATTTAGATAATGTATGAATGATGATGACGATTGATAATTAATAATAATAAATGATGATGATAATGTTATTGATGATGATAAGGGCTCAGATTGGTGATGATAATGTAATTATAATCATATCGATTGATCTATATAGAAAACTATAACAATAAATAAGTGGTAATACTCATTGCGATAATAATAATTGATAAATAACTAGTTGATGATCAATTGTTGAATGTAATACATTATAACAATTGATTTTTAATTTGTAAATAATTAATGTTAGATGATCATATTATAAACACTATACTACCTCACTAATAAGTAAATAATATACCTATAATAATGATAACTAAGTAATATGATAAAAGTTAAATATAAATGATTTTTAAAACAATTTATATATAAAATATACAAGCATATTATAATAAATCATGATAAAAATTATGATATAATAATTAAAGATGATAATTGTACTAGATGATATATAAGATAATATAAATATAATAATGATAAATTAATATGTAATATTATTAAGATAGGACTAAGAGTATTAGTAATTAGGTTTATTAACGATAAAGATAATGGATTAAATAATAATGATAGTTAATAAGTAGTAATTATGATAGTATGAAATGAGATTATAAGGTTTATAGTGATAGTAATAAGGAGACCCCTGATAATGATGCTAAAATGGATGGTGATGGTGATGATACTGATAATGATAATTACAATGACAGCAGTAATATTAATGATAATAATAGGAATGATGATGATGATAATGATAATAATAATAATAATAAGAGAAGAAGGAAGAATGATAATAACAAATAACAAATAATGAATTAATAATGATAATAACAGCGATAATGATAATGATAATGCTGATGATAATGATGGTAATGATAATGATAATATAAATGATAATAACAAAAATAAAATTAATAACAATATTTTTTGTAGTATTAATAGTAATAGTAAGGATAATAATAACAATAATGGTAATAATAATGATAATAATAATAATAATAATAATAATAATAATAGTAATAATGATGATAATAATAATGATAATGATAATAATAATAGTAATAATAATGATAATAATAATGATAATAATAATAATAATGATGATGATAATAATAATAATAATAATAATAATAATAATAATAATAATAATAATAATAATAATAATAATAATAATAAAATAATAATAATAATAAATAATAATAATAATAATATATATAATAATAATAATAAATATAATAATAATAATAATGATAATAATAATAATAATAATAATAAAAAACAATAGTAATGATAACACTGAAAATTATATTATTGAAAAGGCTAAAACATAATAGAAATGAAAATGATAATGATGATGATAATAATAATGCCAATAATGATAATAGCAATAATACAACTACTAATGACAATTATGATAATGATAGTAATATTACCAACTATGATAATTTAAATGATAATAATGATAACAGGAACAGTAATAATAACATTAATGATAATGATAATAATGATAACAATAATGATAATAATTATAATGATTTTAATAGTAATAATGATAATGATAATAATAATAATAATAATAATAATAATAATAATAATAATAATAATAATAATAATAATAATAATAATAATATAATAATAATGTAATAATAATAATATAATAATAGTATAATAATGATGATAATAAATGATATAATAATAATAATAATAGTAATAATAATAATAATAATAATAATAATAATAATGATAATAACAATTATAATAGTAATAAAAAACAATAATGATGATACCAGTGATGCTATTACTAATACTAAAAAGAATAGGTACATTCCCCCATATTTTTATTTCAACCGAAGAGTAGACAGAGAAACAGCGACGAGAGGAATCACTCCTTTCCTTGCAGAAGACGAGGACCAAGAGGCGCTGGCGGGGAAGGGAGGTGAATCTGCCTCCTCTGGGCGACTGATACGAGGGGTTGCGGGAGGCGGGATTGGGAGAGGCGAAGGGTAGGATGATAAAGGGTAGAAAGATAAGGGAGGAAAAGAGGCTTCGAAAGTTGCGGTGAGGGTGTGGTTGAAAGTGTTCATACCGTGTTCGAAATCGAGCGAGGTCACGGATGCCAAAACGAAGGTGTTGTTGAAAGAGTTTATACTGTGTGTTTGAAATCAAGTGAGCACACGAATAGCATGACAAAGGTGTTGTTGGAAGTTTGTTTGTATTTTGACTTTGTTCGAAGTAGAGCGAGGTCACGAATGTCGCAAGGAAGGTGTTGTTGGAAGTATGTTTATATCGTGTGTTTTTGAGGTCGAGTAGTGTGGAATGAGGGTGTGTCACTTATAAATTGTCGTTTGCAACTTTGCTATATTTGTGAGGGAGGGGACAGGGTCCGTTCTGTGGCAAAGTTGCTGGTCACGTTATACCTTTATACGGTAGACAGCTGCATAGACAGACAGACAGACAGCTAGACAGAAAGACAAGCAAACATATGGTGTGTTTAAGGAGGGAAACCTAACGCAAACATTGACAACAGAGTGCCGTTTCTCTTCAGAACTTTTTCACTGGGATTCTCTGCCCTGCCTTTATGTGTGATAATGAACCCCTCACTGGTGTCGCTGATTGTTAAAGAATTCCTCAAAGGGTAACTCGTGCAATTGAGGCTGATGTGTAGATTCTGCTTGGTACCTTTTGGGAAATTTGCTGCTCGGTTTTGTCTTTGTGTGGGATGATAGGAATAGGAATGCTATTATTAGATGCCAAAGGATTTATTGATGAGGGAACAAACATTATTTGTGACATTAAGAATTATTGCAGATACGTGAATATCAAATATTTATGTTGCATGGTTCAAGTGGCTTTTCATGGGTATCTAACTGAATTTTCTTTATTTCAGGTTGGTTGGTCTGCGTTCCGTACATCTTGGCTAGTGACTGAGATAAAAATACAGGTAAAAATTGAGAAAGTAGTAGGGAATGGAAAATAGCAGCAAAGACATGTATAGTAACTATTTTTTGTAATAAACTCTACTCTCTCTTTCTCATCACTCTTCTCTCTCTTCTCCTCTTCTTCTCCTCTCATCCTTCTCTATTCCCTTCTCTTCCTCCCTCTTTCCTACTCTCCCTCTCTCTCTCTCTCTCTCTCTCTCTCTTCTCTCTCTCTTCTTCTCTCTCTATCTCTTACTCCTTCTCCCACACTCACACACACATACACACACACCACACACACACACACACAACACCTCACACACGCATTTATAATATAGACTACACACATATATACAAAAACACACATGGAAGCGAATGATAAGCAGAAATAAAAAGAAAGAAAAAAAGAACTGAGTCGAGATAGAGATGCAATAGATAGATAGATAGAGAGAGAGAGAGATAGATAGAATGGGATATATTTAGATATATATAGTAATAATACGATAGCGATAAGAGTATATATGAGTACATAGATATATAAGTCATGAGGAGAGAAGAGATAGATGAGAGTATAGCGAGTGAATGAGACTGAAGATAGATAGAGGATATATATATGATATATGAGAGATGAGATAGATTATAGAGTGAATATGATATGGTAGGTGATAGTAGTGGATGGTGTAAAGTGATATGTACGAGTAATGTGAGGGAGGACAGTATTATATATATACATATATACAGGAGTTGAACAGCGGATAGACAGTGAGATGAGAGTGAGAGATGATATATATACGATAGCGATATATACAGTATAATATTATATTTATGTGAAATATAGGATATGAATTATATGGATAGTATATGAATATATTATATATATTATATATATATATATTTATGAATTATTAGTAATCGAAGATATCTATATATATAGTACGATAATATAATATATAGTATATAGTAGATATATATATACTGATGAGATTATAATATATAGGAGAAGAAGAGAGAGAGGAGAGAGAGGAGAGAGGAGAAGAGAGAGAACGAGAGAGAGGAGAGAGATGAAGAACAGCGAGGAGAAAGATAGGATGTGAGAGCAGAGGGAGAAGCATGTAGAAAGACAGCCGAGAGAAGAGAGGGAGAGAGAGAGAAACGGAGAAGAAGGAGAGAAGAAGGGAGAGGAATGAGAAGAGAGAAACGAACAGATCGACACGAGAGAGAATGAGAGTACGAAGAAAGGAGAGAGAGAGTGGACGAAGAGAGAGAAGCGAGAGGAGAAAGAAGAGAGAAGAGAGAGAAGAGGAAGAAAACCAGACGGGAAATCAAAAGAAAGCGCCAAGACGTGAGGCGATCCTCCGCACGCCGCCCACCAACGGCGCCCACGAGCAACTGCCGTGACATGAACGATGCCGACTTTTCGTCCGGTTCATTAGTCGAAAATTAATACCCTTAAGGGGAGGTAGTTCCCACGACTGCTCCTTCTTTCTTCTTCTTCTTCTTCTCTTCTCTTGAGGAAACTTTCATCGTCGCGTGTTCCAGGAAAGTTAGCAAAGACTTCGAGAGTGACGACTGTAATCAGAACTCCTTGCGTCGATGGCTGCGTCTCCTGGGGTGCCACAGGCCTCAAGGACCACGCTGTAGAGAGGAAGGTTTTTGCTGAGCGGTTGCAGGAGAAGGATCACTCGGCGGTACTTAAGAGGGATTCTGCGTGGTTTGGGTGAATGGGCGGGTGGCATGTTTAGCAAATCCATGCTTTCATTGGTCGATTGTTTTGGTTGTTTGGTAATATGTTAAGTATGAATTGGCCGGCTGGAATGGTTGGTTGTGTGTCTGGTATAGTTGAAATCGTTTCGTTGGATTGTTTAGTTGGAGAGTTTATGTGAATTTCGGGAAGGCTCTCTGACTGATGTTGGTTCATGAATGGTTGTAATGTCTACTTGCATTGTGTGGTTGGCTTTTAGATTGTTTGGTTGTTTTGTCTGGTAGACTGACTGACTGGCTCGTGTGGATGGATTGTCAGGTAGAGTGGCTGAACTGTATGGATGTCCTGTGTGGTTGGTTTATGCGACGCATTGTCTGGTTGCATCATGTAACAGTACTGGATGGATTGTTGGTTTATTCTTTGGTGGCTGTATGGTTGCCATGTTGAACTCATGTTGGTTTCCTAGTTGAATTATTTGGTCGAACAGGACATCTGGAATGAGTTATCTATCAACCAATTGCATTATCTATCTAGTGGTTTGCATGATCTGATTAAAAACCAGAGCGTTATTCAGTTAACGTTGTCTGGTTGAAAGGATTCATCTACTTGTGCGTGTTGCCAAACGTTTTGCACTTATTTCCAAATCCTCTTTTTTAATTTCCCGAAGATGTCTTTCTAATTAATCGATTTTACCGAATCTCTATAAAATTTCCCTGCCTCTTTATAAGCCCTTTCAGTATCCTTACTTTAGTGTTGTTGGTTTGACGTTAAATGTTAATCGAATGTGAATTTCGTGTGAATTTCCATAGTTGTGATAATTGCGATAGGGAGTTTCATAGAGTGAGTGTGTCCTTTGTTAATTTTTCGATGGATGTTATTTTTTTCTTAGTGTGATGTGATATGATATGCTGATATTTATGTCTGCCTCTATTTACATCGGTATCTGTCTACACGTATGTCTATCTACCTACCTCTCTATGTATGTTTATCTATCTACCTATGTATTCTGTTTTCGTAATAACCAATGATATAATTAATGCTCTCATCTTTATCATTATCATTGCCATGAATTATCATTATAACTAATAGTAGTAGGATTGTTATTATTATTGTTATTATCATTATTATTATTACAATTATTATTATCATTATTATTATTACTATTATTATTATCATTATTACAATTATTTACATTATCACTATTATTATTATTGTTACTTTTATTGTTGTTGCTGTCATTGCTGTTATTATCATTGTTATTATCATTATCAGTATCAGTATTGATACTATTATTGCTGTCATCATTACTGTTATCATCATTATTATTTTTACTATTATTATCATTATTATAATTTTATTGTTATTGTTATTATTAATATCATCATGATCATGATCATCATCTTCATCATTATCATAATCATTATCATTATTGTCTTATTATTATTATTACTATTACCATTATCCTCCTCATCCTTATCATCATCATCATCATCATTACTACCAATATTATTATTACCATTATTATCATTAGCATTGTTGTCATTATTAACGTTATTATTACTATCATTATTATTGATATTTATATTATCATTATTATTGTCATTATTATCATTATCTTGATCATCATTATCATTATATTTTTACCCTGCATTGCCATAATGATTAGTTCCATGTACATCCATGTACACAAAAAATGACTAATAAAATGCAACATCGGGGTACACACACCAACATGTCATTAGCACGCCTAATACTGCCTAATTACGCTTGTCAATTTCAGTTTCCGATCGAATCTAACAGAAGCTTTTTTGATGTCCATTGTGTTTGCGAAGGATATAAAAAATATATTCATTCACCTATTTTTTGTTTATTTTATTTATTTATTTATTTATTTATTACAGTCATCTGTTTCCTTTTTGTGTCTCAATATTTTTATATTGAAAATACGATAAAAGTTTCACCAAAACGTTTTAGAGAATGGCAGCAAATATAGCGTATACACGATGCAGTATAAAAACAGCAAAACTATCCTGTCAGTATAGTATTCAGATGCAACCACACAAATACCATTTAAAACCGTTTATTACACCTCAAGATAACCAAACACCTGTAACATGTGCACATCAAAAGCCAGCGTATATGTTCCCCTTGTATTCATGATCAAAAAGTTCATTTTCTCTGACTTGCATTTATCGAGAACAAAAACCGCACAAACCTTAACCCAACATGCAGACATTATATGCAACCATCTGCCAAACCATAGCCATACGACCATACGTGCAACCGTGTACATAACCGTGCAAAAACCACATTACCATCCATGCAACTGTACACACAACCTTACACACAACCATACATGCAGTACTATACACAGCCTTCCGAATAACCACTTATGAAGCCATAC
>NW_020870911.1:338959-346459 GCF_003789085.1 Penaeus vannamei | reverse complement strand
AAGGAAAAGGATTTTGCTGATACAAAACGGACACGTGTGAATGTATGTTTTCTTTTTCTCTCTCTTCTCTTCTCTCTCTTTCTCTCTCTTGCTATTTATTTGTCTCTGTTTCTTCTCGTCTCTCTTTCCATCTGTCAGTCAATCTTCCCCTCTCTTCTCTGCTTCTCTCTCTCTCTCTCTCCATCTCCATTCTCCCCCTCTCACCTTCACGCTCTTTCTGTCTTTTCTCCCGCCTCTCTTTAAATTCATTAAAAAAAAAAAAAAAAATTAAAAGTATTGGTGAAGGAAAAATATATTTCTTGAATTCACAGAATGATTACAGAAACATTTCAAAGACAATGGAAGTATCAGCCATCGGTCGGAGAGAGAGAGAGAGAGAGAGAGAGAAGAGAGAGAGAGAGAGAGAGAGAGAGAGAGAGAGAAGAGAGAGAGGGAGGGAGGGAGGGAGGGAGGGAGGGAGAGAGAGAGAGAGAGAGAGAGAGAGAGAGAGAGAGAGAGAGAGAAGAGAGAGAGAGAGAGAAAGAGAGAGAGAGAAAGAGAAAAGAGAGAGAGAGAGAAAGAGAGAGAGAGAGAGAGAGATCCTCCAAGCGTTTCTTGTCTCCAGCTCTTAAAAAGTTTACTAAAGAGTTAAGGTGCAATCAGCCCGCTAAAGATCAGATAGAAGGAAAGGAAAGGTAAAATACCTCTTTTTTCAGGACAACGGCAAAGCTTTGCAGTTCGTTGCAGTGAGGATGCAAAAACGGTCCCACGTGGCTTGCAAAGTATATGGGATCGGGGCTCGAATCTCGTTTTCTATTCGCCGCCCGATACTGGATGTTCGGGGGGAGTGGAGCTATAAAATTTCTTTATTGCTTTATTTGATAATTTGGTGTATTTGTGGATGTATTCTTTTATTTTCGTCTAATATTCGTATGTTTCGGATATGCGCAAATCGTTTCACGGAAGGTCCGCTCACCAATACCAGTTACCATTGTTGCTAAAGATCTAACATTGCGATGGTCATCAGAAGCATATAGAATTTTATAGTCGATAACTGTAACGAAGAAAAAATACGTAACGTCCGCTGTAATAAAACTGTTATCTAATATCGTGATCTTTTACCAACTGTCGCTTCATCTTCCTCTATGCATATTATCCCATTCGCATATTAATAGATAAACCCGATAGATTCCGCACGCGTTGCAGCACATAATCGAAAGCAAAATATATGTAATATATGCAAAGATATATGTAATAAAAGAGGTAGAGTAAAAAAAAAAAAAAAAAAAAAAAAATCATTGCCACCTGTTCATTGCAACTGAAAGGCCTGGCTGTGTATGGGTGACATGTGATAAGCTTATGCTTTTATTCCAAGTCTTTCAACATACGTTACGGAATTTTGTTGATAAGGAATATCATCATTTGCAATCTGTGCACGGCAGCATCCTCTCATTATGTTGTTATTTACTCACTTGCTTTTGTCCATATATTGATGATTATGATAGATGTGATATCCACTTGTGATATCAATATGACATTACGTTAATGAAAAGTATTCCTTTCATATGCCTAGGAGTGGTTCACAATTTCCAGTGTTTTGTGTACCCCCCCCCCCCATTAAAAGTGTACAAAAATGTTGATTTCCACGAAGGCTAATGTATTCCTGTCGCCTTTGTGTAAACGAAATGCTGAATAAAAGGAGGAAAATATATGTCACTGTTTACTCCTATGTTTCAGGCCAAAAAAAAGTGTACATTTTCATGTATTATGTGCAATCCTCTGGTTTCTGAATCATTGTGAATTGTAGTCTGTGTATCATAAAAAAAAAGAATACGTTAGACATTTTTTGTTTGCTTTTGAAAAGTGTACACCAGTCCCCCCCTACCCCCCACCCCCCACTCCCAGCGTACAGTTGATACGCTTGTGAAAATGTTGAAAATTTTGAACCACCTTTTAACAGAATAGAGGGATGGATCTGGACGTTCGAATATTCCCTTTTGTAATTGCATTTCCGTGCACTGATCTTCTATGGCACTGCGTCTGGTGTTTTTATTTCTTCCTTCTCGGAATTAATGGATGTCATTCTCGTTTGTTAGAAGGATAAACATGATTTCATCTTGTCCTTTTCTTTAGGTTCGCTGCTGTCCATGGTTTGTTTCAATCTTTTCGCAGGAAGAAATTTCTCAAAAAAAAATACTGTTACGTCTTTGATAATAAATCATACAAAAAGCGTACATTATAACATTGATTTGATAGAGACATGGCGGGCGCTTGCGAAAGAGAACCTTCGTCACGGCTGTAGGTCGTCATTTTCGGAGCGACCCGACTTCAGCCGAGTAAGTTGTATTTCTCTCCTTTTCTCTCTTTCTTTATCAATTTATTTGTTTATCTATTTATTTATTTTTGGAAATTCGTGTACTTTTTCGCAATGCGTATAGTCAACGAAAAATTGGATTCTCTAAACATATGCAGAAACACACAGGGCACACAGGTATTATTTAGATACCAATTATCAATGGACAAACATACAAATGTGTAGATAGATGAAGTGAAACATGGGTAAAAAGGAACAATGGATTGACGTTTCGGATATGGCGAAACTCCTCATCAGATGATATAGTTTTTATTATTATCAAGCTACTATCCATACAACATATTTAATAATTTCGTTCGGGATTTTGATTGAGGAAAGTAAGACACAATTTCCCACTTTGCCGAAACGATAACTGTTGGCATTTGTTTTTGCGATATTATTACATCACTGTCCATAAAAGTCTATCTTTGCGATGATATTACGTCACTATTCATAAAAGTCTATCATTGCGATATTATTACGTCACTATTGATGAAAGTTTGTCTTATATTATTATGTTGCTCTAAATTCATACGCAAAAAGAAGAAGAAGGAGAAGAAGTAGAAGAAGATGGGGCTCAGAATCTTTGCGTATTCTTCCGTTGCTTATCCGAAAGGAAAATCGGCCCAAAGATCTTACTCTTCGACTTTCACACTCGACGACGCTCGCCACAGCCACCGAACACGGACTTCATACTTCGCGGATCAGTGACGTCGACGCTCCCCCCCCCCCCTCCCCTCCCCCCTCTCCCCTCTCGTATCTTCTCTTCTGGTGGATGATTGTAAAAACAGCATTTAGGTTAGTTGCACTTATTTATAAAGACACAATTAGGGTACTTGCATCTACTTACAAAATTACCATTAGGGCACTTACAAAAGCACTAATATTAAAGGTTGCATACACCTGTTTACAAAGACATTATTAGGTACTTGCACCTACATGCAAACACATCACTGGGACATTTCCAAGTGCGTGAATAAAATGTATGTTTTTGCACGTACTTGCAAAAAACATCGCAAAAGTAATTGCACACAAATGCAAAACACCATTAGGATATTTGGACGTAAAAAAAAATAGTGTATTTGCGTGTATTGCAAGGGAAGCGTATCGTGAATGCGTAATTAGTGTTTGTTATGTAAATGTTAACAAATATACACACACAAAATACTTATTTCCTTCCCTTGTTGTTTCCATTCATATTTCTTTCTTTTCTTTGTCTTTCTCTACATTTCTCTTTTTATCTTTTCGTTTCCTGCTGTCTTTTTTCATCCTCATTAGTCTGATTACCTTCTTGTATTGATTGACTCTCTCTCTCTCTCTCTCTCTCTCTCTCTCTCTCTCTCTCTCTCTCTCTCTCTCTCTCTCTCTCTCTCTCTCTCTCTCTCTCTCTCTTTTTTCATTATTTTTTTTTTTTTACTCAAATGTCATCTAATTCAGGGAATTTACTCTTTTTGCCCTGTATGTTGATTATGTGTGTATGTATAGATGGATAAACAGAGAGAAACAAACAGACAGACAGACAAACACACAAACAGACAAAACAAACAGAGACAAACAGACAGACAGACAACACCATACAAAACAAACAGACAGACAGACAAACAGACAGATCAACCTATGAACGATATTCGCACACCCTCGCTCTCTCTCCGTGGCCTTTCTCGGCGCAGTTGTCACCTCGACAACTCCTTCGCTCCCCCCCCCCCCTGCTTGCAACACGCCACACAAATGCATTTTCTGATTTATTGACGCGTGAACGATACCAGGGCGCCGTTTGCCGGCTCTTGCGCCCCCCGGGAATACCGAAAAGAATATCACAAAAGAATACCAGAGAAGAATATCACAAAGATTTTTTTTTTTAATCCAAAAAAGAATATTACAAAAGAAAACCAAAAACAACTACAAAGAATACCTTAAAGAATACCACAAAAGAATGCAATAGGAGCATACCACAAGACAATGCCACAAAGAATACCAAAAATTCCACAAGACGCCGTCCGTCCCACCACCTGGGAGGCGCTTATGGCAAATGGTGACGTCATAAGTGCGAAAATCGACCTGCGAACTGCCTGGTTTGGCCAAGGAGGAGGTCGGGAGGGGGGGGGGGGGCGGAGAGGCGGGGTGAGGGGGAGATGTTCAAATGGTGGTCGTTGCAACAGAGTCGTTAGAATTGAGGATTTGGTACCGGTTGAGTTGTTGAGTTGTGGTGCTACTGATTCTGAATTGGCATTTGGTTGTTTGGATTCCGATGCTGGTAATATTAGCGATGTTAGTTTAATACATAATCTGCGTTTATATATATATATATATATATATATATATATATATATATATATATATATATATATATATATAATATATATATATATATATATATATATATATAATATATATATATATATATATATATTATATATATATATATATATATATATATATATATATATATATATATATATATATATATATATATATATATATATATATATATATATATATATATATATATATAATATATATATATATACATATATATATATATATATATATATATATATATATATATATATATATATATATATTATATATATATATATATATATATGTATATATATATATACATATATATATATATATATATATATATTATATATTATATATATATATATATATATATATATATATATATATATATATATATATATATATATATATATATATATATATATATATATATATATATATATATATATATATATATATATTATATTATATATATATATATTATATATATATATAGCTTGTGGAGGTTTGTAAACATACATACATATATACAATGTACAAACACAGGCGCACACTCACACTCACACACACACACAACACAACATAACATAACACAACACAACACAACACGACACGACACGACACGACACGACACAACACACACCTAAACTCATACAAGAGACTCCCAGATACATAAGCAGACAGACTAACAGACAGACCGACAGACGAGCGCACACACACCCGCACATGCATTTTTTATGCCCCGTCTCACCAAAGGGTTGGCTGTGTCTCCCGCACGCCCTGCGCAGCGTCGCCGGCGAGTGAAGGTGTCACTCTGGCGTCCAAAAGGCGGCGCTGGTTCCTCGCGTCCTGCTCCTGCCTTGTCTTGCCGGGCTTTAGCTTCTTGGGAAGGAGGAAAGGTTTCAGGAAAAGGGACATTCATTTTTTGTAGTTAAGGGATGATGGCGGGCGCGTTTTTGTGATTATTTTCTCGTTCGTTGTTTTGGTGGAAAATATATTTCTTTTTGGAACGTTTCATCATGTGATAAAGAGAACCGATTAGAGCGTAGAGTATTTTTTTTTCCTTAATGCAAGATGCGTTTGTGAATTATTAGAGGTCTATCTTGTACACATGCATAGACAACACACCACACACACAACACCACAAGGAGAGAGAGAGAGAGAGAGAGAGAGAGAGAGAATACATCAAATAGAGAAAAAAAGCACTCACACACACACACACACACACACACACACACACACACACACACACACACACACACACACACACACACACACACACACACACACAACACACACCACACACGCACGCACGCACGTCGCACGCACACACACACACACACACACACGCACACAGGCACGCACACACACACACACACACACAACACGCACACACACACGCACGTCCGCACGCACACACACATCCACTAGGCAAGCGAGAGAATCGATCGCCATCAATTCCTTTATGTCCTTTGTCCTCGTGAATAATCTCCGTCTCGGTCTTTATTCACCATCCCTCTTTCCCCTCCAGAACCCCCTCCCCCCTCCCCCTCTCTTTCCCCTTCTCCTTCCTTCGTCCATTTTCTTGGACTTCCCTCGCGTGGTATCTGTGAATGGCATGCTAAGGGCTCTGCTGATTTTTTTTTTTTTTTTTTTTTTTTTTTTGTCAGTTGTTTTGCTGTTTCACTTTAAGGGTTCTGTTGCCGTTTTTTTCTTATCTTTTATTTCTTTTATTTTGTTGTTCTTTACTAAGGCTTCTGTTGCTGTTTTTTTTCTCGTTTGTTTTCTTATCTTTTATCCGCTGTTTCATTCTTCTGTGTCTTGTCTTTTTCTTGTCCTTCTTTCCTGTTTTCAGTGCTTTCCTTTTGGGCTTTCATTCTTTCATTCCTTTCTTTTCCCATTCTTTCTCTCTCTCCTTCCTTCTTCCTACCTCGCGCCACCCTCTTTTTCTTCACTTTTCTTCTCCCTTATGCATTTCTCTTCCTTACCCCTCATTCTTCGCTCCTTATCGTCTCTCCTGTTCTTCCCTTTCGTCACCTTACATATTGCTTCTTCCCTTTCCTTCCCGCTTCTTCCTTAATTTTTCCCTTGTTCCCATATACTCATTCAGTTATCCCTCTTTCCTTCCGCTCTTTCTTTAACCCTTCACTCCCTTTCTTCCAGCTTCCTCTATCCTTCACCTTCTCCTTTCCCCCATCCTCCACCTTCTCCATCTTCTTTCCTCCGTCCATTCTCCACATCCTCCACCTTCTCTTATCTTAATCCTCTGTCCTTCTTCTCTATCCTCCATCCCTCCATCCGCTCCATCTTCTCTTTCCTCCTTCATCTACCCTCCACCTGCTCCATCTTCCTCTCTCCACCTCCACATCTTCTTCCCCTTCCCTCCATCTTCCACATTTTCCTCCCTCCACTTCCCCATCTTCCTCCCCTTCCCTCCACTCCTCCCTCCATTTCGGCATCCTCCTCCCTTCCCTCCAACCTCCGCCCTCCTCTCCTCTTCCACCTCCAATCCTCCTCCCCTTCCCTCCATCCTCCACCTCCTCCTCCTCCTCCACCTCGACATGCTCTTCCCCCCTCCACTCTACATCCCCTCCCCTTCCTTCATCCTCCACCTCCTCCCTCCTCCCCACCTCCACATCCTCCTCCCTTCCTCCATCCTCCACCTCCCTTCCCCCACCTCAACATGCTCATCCCTTCCTTCCACCTCCACATCCCCTCCCTTCCCTCCACCTCCACCTCCCCCTCCCTTCCCTCCAACTCCACCTCCCCTCCGCTTCCCTCCATCCTCCACCTCCTCCTCCTCCCTCCACTAGACATGCTCTTCTCCTTCCCTCCCCCTCCACATCCCCCTCCGCTTCCTCCCC
>NW_020870911.1:323959-326459 GCF_003789085.1 Penaeus vannamei | reverse complement strand
GAAGAGTCCGCAATAGGCCTAAATGCAGCGCCGTTGCCTCGTGTAGCAACTGTAGTTTTCTGATTTTGAAACGTTAGTGTTGCAAAAGGTTGATTTCATTTATTTAATATGAGCTCAGGGAATTATGCTCTTCAATATCATCATTGTATTATTAATATCATTGTTATTAATATGTTATTAACCATCATGATCATCATAATCATGATTATTATCATTACAGTGGTCATTATCATTGTCAATGTATCATCATTATCATTAGTTTATCATCATATCATTATTATCATTATTATCATTATCATTGTTTTATCATTATTATTATTATTATCTATTATTATCATTATTAGTATCATTATTATTATTATTATTATTATTATTATTATTATTATTATTATTATTATTATTATTATTATTATTATTATTATTATCATTATCATCATCATCATCATTGTCATCATTATCATTATCATCATTATTACTGTTATCCTCATCTCCATCGGCCAAGGGGGTCATCGAGGGCAGGAAGGCTTGAGCTAAAGGAGTTGAGACAGGAGAGAGATGAGGGAAGCCACCCAGGCAGAGGTGAAGCGAAACAAAGATGCCAAAAGGGTAAATGTTAAGGAAAGCGATTTGGGAAAGTCAGAATAAAGAAAGCGAAGGACATGTCGAAAAGGCAAAGGCACATAAAATTTAAATCAACTATGATTGTGACAAACGAAGGATAATAGAGATAATGAATCATTACTGAAGGATTTTACAATATTAGCTTTCATAAGAATATATAATATTTACCAGGATTTTCAATCTGATGTAACGAATTTAACATATTTTATGCAGCTGGCTTCTCCTAATTACAGAATGAGTCTCGATTCTTCAAACAAAGTTCTGTCATCATCCTCATCCTCATCCTCATCATCCTCATTATTATTATTACTATTATTATTATCATCATTATTATTATCATTATTATTATTAATCATTATCATTACTACCATTGTTGTTATCATTATTATTATTATCCTTATTGTTAACATTATCATTATTGTTATTATTGTTATTACTATTATCGTTATCTTTGTTATCACTGTCATCTTTACTATTTTCATTTTTATTAGCAATAGTAATTCTAGTATTATATCCACTATTATTGTTATTAGCCTATTATCACTATTTTTCAACACAGCGGTTAAACAATTTCATATCAGTGTAAAAGTATTTTATTATTTTATCGGAAAAAGCTTATATGATATTATAAAACAAAGTCCAGAAAGATTACCATAACATGGGATGAACTTCCTTCTTGCAAAAACATTCTTGAAAATATTGCAAACATAGAAGTCTTTTTTTCCCTCTCGCCCACGCCGCCCACGCCCGGCCCTGGAGATGGCTCGTTCATTAAAGCTTTATTTGACATGCGAAAGGTTCAGTTGAGTCTTTACTATTACAGTTTACAACTTTGTAATTTCTCTCGATTCTTTGCTCTCTTTCTCAGTCTCTGGTTGTCCCTCTCTCTCTCTCTCTGTTTCTTCCTTTTTTTCTCACTCTCTTTACCTCTGTTTCTGTCTCTGGTTGTCCCTCTCTCTCTCTTTCTTTCTTTCTCTCTTTCTCTCTCTCTCTTTCCTTCTTTTATTCTCTCTCTCTCTCTCTCTCTCTCTCTCTCTCTCTCTATCTATCTATCTATCTATCTCTCTCTCTCTCGCTATGCATCTGTCTATCTATCTTTATTCATGTACTGTAAATATAATTCGGTAACTTTCATTCCTTCATCTATCTATGTAATAATTTACTACATATATCTTAATTGGGATGTTTGAATATTTGTTTTCTCACTTATCCATCATTTTATCTATATGTTCATTGACCTCGATCACTGTCATGTATCTGTCCTTACTGTCATCCGCAATAGTATCAATATTCCTTATATCAATATTATCAGTGTATTTCGTATTACTTTATGCATGGTAGAAAAAAATCACAATGCACAAACTAGATTTATTGAAGTAAGTAGTATATACATATATTTCTTTCCTCTTTTTTTTTTTTTTTTACCAAAGCTTTTCTCTCCAACAGGTTAGTGGTTCTCTTACACAAGTTCAAGATAACTCCAGCGACCTTCCTGCAGAAGGCAACTCTGGTTCTCTCTCCGGATGGCGAAGACCTAGCACAGCCTGGCGTGAATTTCCTTTTGTCTCGAGGCCAAAGTAAGGAGTCCGCAATTCTTCAGACCTAAAAACAAAAAAGTGTATTGCGAGCAGCTGCAGGGAAATTTTGGTTTTATATAGTCAGAGTAAGAGGTTTCTCGCAAGTCATCATAGGATAGGAAAACAGTCTTTGTAGGCGAATTTAATGCAAAAGATGATAAATTGATGAATGAATAAATAAACAAATAAATGATTATGAAAATGTATCTGGACTTTTGCTGTTCTCAAGATCAAAAATAGCCTTGGCATCTGGCGACACGTCACTAAGTGTTTCAGTGTACTTTCAGCTATTCATGTATTAA
>NW_020870911.1:283959-291459 GCF_003789085.1 Penaeus vannamei | reverse complement strand
CTTAAGAACGAGAATCGACTGCTAAGTAAGAGGATCTTCGACGCAGCCTCGAGACGTTCTTCATTCTATAGCCTTGTGTTCACCCAGATGGATCTCCTCCATTTTTTTTTTTTTTTTTTTTTTTTTTGTATCTATTTCATCTCCTTTTCCTTAGTGTCTTTATTTCCTTGTGAATTGATATTATTGTCTATTTATCTATTCATTTATTTATCCATTTATGGTATTTATATGTTTATTGCTTCTGCGTACCTATTCATTCCTTGATTTATTAATTTGTTTATTTATTCATCTATTTAGCAATTCATCTATCTTATCTATTGATTTACGAGCGAGTTCTTTTTCATCAGGACTCGCTCGTTCCGGGACTCGTTCCTTCCCTGTCCCTCTCGCTCCTCGTTCGTGCAGTGAAAGGTAGAAGGTCGACCTCCATCGCCTTTTCTGTTGGAGAGAGAGAGGTAGCGGCATTGTTTTATTTTTCATCTACTATTTCTTATTCTTTATTTTTTTGTGATTATTATTATTTATTTATTTATAATCATTTTTTTTTGTATGGATCTCTTAGCAGGGGAAATGACGCGTGTATGTGAAGATGGATATGTGCCCACACTCGTAGGGACAAAAACACACAATACAACGCATTTGTCTATCTTTCAATCTATCCCTGTTTTTTCACATAATATCTCTCATTCTTTTTGTTTCTCACATATTCTCTCTCTCTCTCTCTCTCTCTCTCTCTAAACCTATCTATATCTATCTTTTTCTGTTTTTCACACAATCTCATGCACACATTAACCGTGTCAAAATTCCAGTCCGATGGATTGCAAACGGAACACAGGAGTTTAATAACACGTCTCCATTTTCTTCTCTTCTTTCCCTCCTTTTTCCCCTCTTCTTCTTTTCTACCTCTTCTCCTTCCTTATTTTCTTCTTCTTTTCATCTCCGTCTCTTCTTTAATGACTCTCTTTTACCAGAATATCGAAACGAATAACCCTTACATAAGGTTCTCCCAGGCTGGAGTAGCATGAGTTGTGTGGGCGTGCGTTTGTATGGCTGGATGGATGGGCGGGATGGGGAGGGTGGAGGGGGAGGGGGGCTGGGAGAGGGGTGGGGTGGAGGAGAATGAATAGCAAAGTTAATCAAGGAAAGGTTTTAATTATGAATAATGGAGTTGGCTAAGTTAATGTTCGGGTAATGATGTAGAGCTTAATTGTATGCTACTTGATACTTCCATGACAGGATGTACACTAGGGATGAGATAGAGATAGATAGATAGATAGATAGAGAGAGAGAGAGAGAGAGAGAGAGAGAGAGAGAGAGAGAGAGAGAGAGAGAGAGAGAGAGAGAAGAGAGAAAGAGAGAGAGAGAAGAGGAGAGAGAGGAGAGAGAAGAAAAAGAAAAAGAGAGAGAGAGAGAGAGAAGAAAAAGAGACAGACAGAGAAGAAGAGAGGCAGAGAACAGACAAGAGAGACAGAGCAGAGAGAGAGAGCAGAGAAGAAAAAGAGACAAACAGACTGACAGACAGACAGACATAAAGGAAGACACACAGACTGAGAGAGAAGAGAGAGAGCGAGAGAGAGAGAGAGAGGATGAAAAAAGACAGACAGACAGACAAACAACAAGTGAGACAGACGGACTAACAGAGAGAGAGAGAGAGAGAGAGAGAGAGAGGAGAGAGAGAGAGGAGAGGGAGAGAGAGAGAGAGAGAGAGAGAGAGAGAGAGAGAGAGAGAGAAGAGAGAGAGAGAGAGAGAGAGAGAGAGAGAGAGAGAGAAGAGAGAGAGAGAGAGAGAGAGAGAGAGAGAGAGAGAGAGAGAGAGAGCAGAGAAGAAAAAGAAAAGGCAGACTGGGAACCGTCCATTGACCCTCGAGGCCATTCAAGTACCGAACAAGAGCCAGAAAGTAATCACGTCTTCCGGATTCAATTGAAGTCACGGAATCGGACACTGGGAGGCAGAGGTGTTCGCCTTTTAGGTTTATTTCCGAGTGAGGCGTGGATGACCTTATCTGCTACTCAGAAATGGGTCTTGTAGAGGTATATTGGTCTAGTATAACGTGCACGGCATAGTTAGAAAATGGTCTGTATATGTATATTGGTCTAGTACAGGGGTCGGTACAGGTGTATACCCAAACGTATTTTCCTGCACATGCATAACATAAATGTAATAATTTTGTATTCTTTGCAGCAAATAATACATAAATTTTATAATTTTAAATTTATAGTCACCATATTGATATCTCGACACACTGAGCTTTAAACAGCCCTCAGAGTGATCCGTTAGTGAGGCTGCTGCGAAGGGGGCTGAGGGTATGCTGCAAATCAAATCTCACAGCGTAAGGCTGACAGCAATGCAAGGCTAATTTTTTTTAACTGAATTTCAGACAGTGGGTCAGGGAACTGAGGGAACCTGTATAATTATTCGCAGTAGTTTCCAACATTTCTCGATTTTAAGATTAAGCTGACGATAATAATAAGACTCTCTCTCTCTCTCTCTCTCTCTCTCTCTCTCTCTCTCTCTCTCTCTCTCTCTCTCTCTCTCTCTCTCTCTCTCCTCTCTCTCTCTCTCTCTCTCTCATTATTTTGCTGTTTAACTTTTTTCTTTGCTTCTTTGAATATCATAGTGTGCCAAGTCTGGCACTCGTGCCAAAGGTTGGCGACCTCTGGTCTAGTAGAACGCACACGGCATAATCTGAAATTGGTCTTTTATATGTATATTGGTCTAGTATGATGCATACTGGATAGTCAGAAAATGGCCTGTGTATGTTTGTTGGTCTTGTATAAAGCAAACGGCATAGTCAGATAATGGTCTTGTCATTCAAATTGTTTTGTAGTCAGGGATTGTCAGTCAGGAATAGGTTTCTAAGTTATTGAATGACAAAAACACATCCAAAAATAAAGTAAGAACCAAAGAAAAGAAAGGGAAAAACACAAACAACCACACATACTCATTTTTATACAGACCAGATGAAGAAGAAGAAAAAAATCCCCTTCCACGCCACGACCAATTACTGTATACTCTCCGTGGACAAACAGCAATATACTCCTGAAGGTGTGTGACGGGCGTAGCAAAAACGGGCGGTTAACTTTCCGGAGGCCGTGGCATCGTTATTCCTCCCTCGTGTCCTTCGGGCGCCGGTCCACGGGGCTCGAGTAGCGCTGTGTTGGGCGTTCCCTACATCACACATGGAATGTTTATGTGTGTGTATCTATATATTTGTTTGTGAGCGTGTGTGTGCGGGTGTGCGGGTGTGTGTGTGTGCGTACGTGCGTGTGTGCGTGCATGTGTGTGAGGGTGTGTGTGCGTGTGTATGGGTGTGTGTGTGTGTACGTACGTGCGTGTGTGCGTGCATTTGTGTGTGTTAGTGTGTGTGTGAATATATTCACATTTATACATTTACATACTTTTATATACGTGTTTGGATATACAAGCACACACTAAAAAGAAGGAAGAAATATATGCATACGTCTATCTATTTATCTGCATAGACACATACATATACAAGTATGCTAAATATCTCAGTGAACTAGAGCGCCCGAGTTCGAATCCCTTTGGTTCTGCGAAGGACGAGAGCTCAACCCAGCACACAGGGGCACGGGCGGTCAATGAAACCTATTATATATGTCAGGCTATGTCATTTGTGTCCGCCTCACTGTCATGTATAGATACACAAATACACATTTACACATACAGAGTCAGCTGCGACCTTCCTCACACACATACCACACGAAACCCTAGCATTCTTTTGTGCCAAAGGGCTTCACCCGCTTCTGCAGGAACCGTCTGAGACATCACGAAGGCAACTGCAGTAAGGTAAAGTATAACGTAACGACCTGTATTTCTTTGGCAATACTACTGGAAGGTTCAGGGACGTCTTCGCGACGGGAAGCGGAACCAACATTTTTAAGGCATCTTTCACAGCAAGTGTACAGTATGTTAGGACTGGTTGCCATTTCTGATGTCTGTCTGTATGCCTATATATCTATCTGTCTCTCTCTCTCTTTATATATATATATATATATATATATATATATATATATATATATATATATATATATATATATATATATATATATATACGTATACATATATATATTGACACCCATACGCAAACACACTTATAAAGAAATATGCAAATATAAACACATAAATACACATAAAACTGTCCCGGGACGAGCGAGATGAGGAAGGGCGCCCCACTCGGGAGGCGGCGCTGGCCCTCCCGAAAGGCACAGGAGGCACTCATATCTCGGGTCCACGTCCGGCTATGGCCTCCGGTCTGCGACTCTGTTCGGGTGCGTCCCTTCGTCACACAATCTGGCTTTTCTGCGGGTGTCCTGCAGGAGAGGGGGGGGGGAGAAGGAGAGAGGAGGGAAGGGAATGTGGAAGGATGCGGAAGAGGGAAGGGGAAATGGAAGGGTGGGGGTAGGGAGGAGGGAGTGGGAGAGTGAGTGGGAAGTGAAGAAAGGAGAGGGGGAAGGAAGAGAATTAGAGATAGCTAGACAGACAGGCAGAGAAAGAGTAATAGAAAGATAAAGAAGTAAATATAGAATTAGGCAGAGATAACAAGACTTACAGATAGACACACTCAGAGAAAGAACAAGAGCTATTAAGATAAACATCAAGTCAGATAGATAGAAAGAGATGGAAAACAACACACGAACAACAAAAGAGAAAATCCGGAAGAGAACATCTATTTCCAAAAGGACGAAGAAGGAGATCTCATTCTTCAAGTCAACAGCCATTTGGAAGGACACTCATCCAGACGATACAATACGAACTCGAGAAATGTGAAGAATATTTATCACAACAGGTCAACAGTAAAGTAAATATTTCCATATGAGGAGAGATGATTGCCTTATATTTAATCAGGGAATACGAAAGCAAATGGCTGAAGCAAATAAGGAGATGGGGAAAAAGGAGAGGAGGAATAAGGCAAAGATTGAGGTTCTGAGACATGTATTAGCCTTATCCTCATTGTAATTATCCTTATTGTTAGGATCATCATCATCATCATCTTTATTGCTATTATCATTATCATTATTGTTATTACCATTATCATTATTACCATTAACATTATCAATTTCATCACTATTGTTCTCGTTATTATCATTTTCATTACCATTACTACCATCACCATTCACATTACTCTTATCATTACTAATTATTAGTATTACAATGATCATTATCAGCATCAACTTTTGAATAAAGATCAACAAAAAAGTAAAAAAAAAAATTTCCCTTAAAAAATACAAGAGAGAGAGAGAGAGAGAGAGAGAGAGAGAGAGAGAGAGAAGAGAGAACGAGAGAGAGAGAGCGAGAGAGAGAGAGAGAGAGAGAGAGAGAGAGAGAGAGAGAGAGAGAGAGAGAGAGAGAGAGAGAGAGAGAGAGAGAGAGAGAGAGAGAGAGAGAGAGAGAGAGAGAGAGAGAGAGAGAGAGAGAGAGAGAGAGAGAGAGAGCGAGAGAGCGAGAGGAGAGAGAGAGAGAGAGAGAGAGAGAGAGAGAGAGAGAGAGAGAGAGAGAGAGAGAGAGAGAGAGAGAGAGAGAGAGAGAGAGAGAGAGACAGAGACAGAGACAGAGAGAGTGAGAGAGAGAGAGAGAGAGAGAGAGAGAGAGAGAATACAGCCTTACTCTTGGCATCGCCGTATTTGTTTACGAAAGGCGCCCGAACTGCCAGAGACCCAAAGCACTTCCATCAAATTAATGTCCAGGAAAATCACCAGAAAGTCTCCTCAATCAACATTACGAGCGAATTAGCCGAGTGATAAAGCAGAAGGAGGGAGGAGTGATAAGGCAAGGAGGAAGGAAAAAGGGTAGTGAAAGCGTGAGAAAAAAAGGATAAAATAAAAGGAATTAAAAGATAACAGACCAGAAGTAATGATAAAATCATAATATAAAAGGAACGTAAAGTGATAAAGTAGAAGGAAGGAAAAGCGATAAAGCAGAAGGAAAGAAAAGAGACATACCAGAAGGAAGGAAAGGTAATAAAGCAGAGGGAAGAAAAAGTGATAAAGCAGAAAGAACGAAAAGTGGTAAAGCAGAAGGAAAGAAAAGCGATAAAGCAGAAAAAACGAGAAGGTGATAAAGCAGAAGGAAGGGAAAGGGATAAAGCAGAAGGAAGGAAAAGTGATAAAGCAGAAGGAAGGGAAAAGGATACAGATAAAGGAACGAAAAGTAATGAAGATAAAGATATGAGAAGTTAAAGATTAAGGAAGGAAAAGTGAAAATGAAATACGATAAAGATTAAGGAACGAAAAAGTGATAAAGCAGAAAGAACCAATAGTGATAAGCGGGAATAACAGTATTAAAGTATGAGAAACGAAAAGCTGAAAGCTAAATCAGGTGTAACCAAGCATGGCAGAACGAAGAGAAGAGAAAAGTGATAAAGAAGGGAGAACGAACATGAGGCTAAAACGATTTTCTTTTCTCTGAGGAACATTTGAAATTAGGTTGAGTCGAGGAACTGAGAGTAAGGGTCGTCTCGAGATTTTATATTCCCTCGACGTGCGCCCGGGTCGTCCTCCTCGAAGCCGGTCGTTCGGAACAACTAAATAAACACACCTAAACGGACCCCTAGTTCCCCCCCCCCCCTACCCCGTCTTAGCCTTCTCTCATCGCCCTCCCCACCACTCCCCTCCGATCCGAGCCCCTCCCTCCCTTTAGGAATGGCCTCTGCCCTCTCCTTCCCCCTGGAATGCACCCCCCCCCCCTCTCTCCCGGACTGGCCACTGCCCCCCCCCCCCCGAACGGCCTCTGAACGCCAGAATTACCCAGACCTCGGGCGCTGTTGCCAGACAATGGTCGCCATCAGAAAGTAATCGATGGCAACCATTGTAATATCTCGGGGGGCCCTCCGAGAGAGTCCTGCGGCTTAGAGCACACCCACCACCCGATTCCCACCCCCAACTCCCCCCCACTCTCCCACCCCACCCCTGATGGCCCTGTCCAGCAGACGTGAGATGCTCGAGATAGGTACATCGTCAGCAACGTCGAGGACTCCCTTGCTTCTCCTCACGCGCCCCTTGTCATCTTCGAGAACTACCTTCCCCTTATTATGGGCGTCGTCGGGATCTATCCTCCACCCTCCCCTCATGTCTCCCCTCTGATGTCCCTGGTGGCTATCGTCGAGAACTGCTCTTTCGCTTAATATATCTATCGGTGAAAATGATCCGCCACTCCCTCTACTCCATCTCATGGTCATCGTCGAGAACTACCAAAGTTACGACCACCATCGAGAACGACCCTTCCTTCAACATGCCTATCACGGCCATCGTCGTAAACTACCTTGACCTTCTTTTGGCAACCGACGAAAATCACCTCCCACGCCCGTCCTCCTCATAGACAACTACCCTTCCTGTGACCTACCTCTAACGGCCATCGTCAACAACTACCCGCCCCTTTTCATACGACCATCCCCGGGAACTCCTCCTCCCCCATGCCTCTCTCGGGGCCATCCTCGAGAACTACCGAAGCGGATGCCTTATGGCGACGCGAGGACGCCAGGG
>NW_020870911.1:273959-278959 GCF_003789085.1 Penaeus vannamei | reverse complement strand
CCCCGCCCGACGCCCTCAACCCCGCCCGACGCCCTCAAACCCGCCCCGACGCCCTCAACCCGCCCCCGACGCCCTCGCCCGCCCCCGACGCCCCAACCCCCCCACGCCCTCAACCCCGCCCCGACGGGCCCTCACCCGACCCCTCAACCCCGCCCCGACGCCCTCAACCACCGCCCCCGACCCCTCAACCCCGCCCCCGACGGCCCTCAACCCCGCCCCCGACGCCAACCCCTCAACCCGCCCCCGACGGCCCTCAACCCCCGCCCCCGACGCCGCTAACCCCCGCCCCCGCGCCCCTCACCCGCCCCGACGCCCCTCAACCCCGCCCCCGACGCCCTCAACCCCGCCCCCGACGCCCTCGCCCCCGACGCCCTCAACCCCGCCCCCGACGCCCTCACCCGCCCCGACGCCCCTCAACCCCGCCCCCCCCCCCGACGCCCTCAACCCCACCCCCGACGCCCTCAACCCCCCCCCGCGCCCCGACGCCCTCAACCCCGCCCCGACGCCCTCAAACCCCGCCCGCCCCGACGCCCTCACCCCCGACGCCCTCAAGCCCCGCCCCCACCCCTCAACCCCGCCGACGCCCCAACCCCGCCCCGACGCCCTCAACCCCCCCCCCGACGCCCTCAACCCCGCCCCCGCCCTCAACGCCCTCAACCCCCGCCCCTCAACCCCGCCCCCGACGCCCTCAACCCCGCCCCCGACGCCCTCAACCCCGCCCCGCGCCCACCCCGCCCCCGACCGCCCTCAAGCCCCGCCCCCGACGCCCCTCAACCCGCCCCCGACCCCAACCCCCCCCGACGCCCCGAACCCCCCCGACGCCCTCAACCCCGCCCCGACGCCTCAACCCCGCCACGACCCCCCCCCCCCCCCCCGACGCCCTCAAACCCCGCCCCCGACGCCCTCAACCCCGCCCCCGACGCCCTCAACCCGACCCTCAACCCCGCCCCCACGCCCTCAACCCCCCCCGACGCCCTCAACCCGCCCCGACGCCCTCACCCCGCCCCCGACGCCCTCAACCCCGCCCCGACGCCCCTCAACCCCCCCCCCCGCCACCCCGCCCCTCAACCCCCCCCCGACGCCCGACGCCCTCAACCCCGCCCCCGCACGCCCTCAAACCCCGCCCCCGACGCCCTCAACCCCGCCCCGACGCCCTCAACCCCGCCCCACGCCCTTCAACCCCGCCCCCGACGCCCTCAACCCCCCCCTCCCCGACGCCCTCAACCCCGCCCCTCAACTCCGCCCCCGACGCCCCTCAACTCCGCCCCGACGCCCTCAACCCCGCCCCCGACGCCCTCAACCCGCCCCCGACGCCCTCAACCCCGCCCCGCCCCCCCGACGCCCTCACCGCCCACCCGCCCGACGCCCTCAACCCCCCCCGACGCCCTCAACCCCCCCCGACCCTCAACCCGCCCCGACGCCCCACCCCCCCCGAGCCCTCAACCCCGCCCGCCGACGCCCTCAAACCCCGCGCCTCAACCCCGCCCCCGACGCCCTCAAAACCCCGCCCCCGACGCCCTCAACCCCCCCCGACGCCCTCAACCCCGCCCCCGACGCCCTCAACCCCGCCCCCGACGCCCCAACCCCCCCCCCTCCCCGACGCCCTCAACCCCGCCCCCGACGCCCTGCACGCCCTCACCCCGCCCCCCGACGCCCTCAACCCGCCCCCGACCCCAACCCCGCCCCCGGACCCCGCCCCGCCCTCAACCCCGCCCCGACGCCCTCAACCCCGCCCCGACGCCGCTCAACCCCGCCCCGACGCCCTCAAACCGCCCCCCCCCTCCCCGCCCCGACGCCCTCAACCCCCCCCCGACGCCCTCACCCCGCCCCCCGACGCCCTAACCCCGCCCCCCCCTCACCCCCCCCGCCGACGCCCTCAACCCCGCCCCGCGACGCCCTCACCCCGCCCCGACGCCCTCAACCGCCCCCGACGCCCTCAACCCCGCCCCGACGCCCTCAACCCCCCCCCCCCCCCCTCACCCGCCCCCGACCCTCAACCCCGCCCCCGACGCCCTCAACCCCGCCCCCGACGCCCCTCAACCCCGCCCCCGACGCCCTCAACCCCGCCCCCCCCGACGCCCTCAACCCCCGCCCCGACGCCCTCAACCCCGCCCCCGACGCCCCTCAACCCCGCCCCCCCCACGCCCTCAACCCCGCCCCACGCCCTCAACCCCGCCCCCGACCGCCCTCAACCCCGACGACGCCCTCAACCCCCCCCCCCGACGCCTTCAACCCCGCCCGACGCCCTCAACCCGCCCCCCGACGCCCTCAACCCCGCCCCCGACGGCCCTCAACCCGCCCCCGACGCCCTCAACCCGACGCCCTCAACCCCGCCCCCGACGCCTCAACCCGCCCCCGACGCCCTCCCGACCCTCAACCCGCCCCCGACCGCCCTCAACCCCGCCCCCCGACGCCCTCAACCCCGCCCCCCGACGCCCTCAACCCCGCCCCCCGACGCCCTCAACCCCCCCCCCCCGACCCCAACCCCGCCCCCGACGCCCTCAACCCCGCCCCGACGCCCTCAACCCGCCCCCGACGCCCTCAACCCCGCCCCCGACGCCCTCAACCCCGCCCCCGACGCCCTCAACCCGCCCCGACGCCCTCAACCCCCCCCCCCCCCCCGACGCCCTCAACCCCGCCCCGACGCCCTCAACCCCGCCCCGACGCCCTCAACCCCCGCCCCCGACGCCCTCAACCCCCGCCCCCCGACGCCCTCAACCCCGCCCCCGACGCCCTCAACCCCGCCCCCCCGCCCTTCAACCCCGCCCCCAACGCCCTCAACCCCGCCCCGACGCCCGCCCGCCCGTGGCAGTGCCTCCGGTGCCTCTGGGTTGCCGATCCCGAGAGACCGTGATTATATCGGCTTAAAGAACGGCCGGGCGATGGTGGCAATTATGGCGAAATATAATTACCGTCCTCGGTGATTTATGACGCGCCGGTTCGGCCTATATTGGCTTGCATGACAAACATTAACGAGGCGCGAATAAAAAAAATATGAGATACGACTCGGAATGCGAATAAATTGAGTTGAAATTATTATTCATAAATAGAGATGCTAATGGGACTGCACTTCCGGTGTTTTGCGTTTTTGTGCTTTAGTGATCGATCGTGTTGGTGTTATCATTATCGCGATTTTTTGTTTGTTACTCCATGCATCCGTTCGTGTATTTCCTATACTTTGTTGTTTTTGTAATTGTTGTTATTGTTATAATCACATTTAGAAAATAAAAAGGGGATATCATATATTGCTATTATTGTTGTTCTCGTTGTTGTTATTATTATGTTGTCAGAGTTATTATCTTCCACGTGACTTTTTTTTCCTTTTTTTCCGTGCGATTCTTATATTTCCACGTGTTATTATCATTTCCATATTCATTATTCCACCACATAAATGCCGTTATATATAGCATTACAAAATCTAATTGCTGTATTTGTCCATGCGATTCTCGCGTTATTATTATTATTATCATTATTATCATTATCATTATTATTATCATTATTATTATAATCATTATTACTACTATTGTCATTATCATCATTATTATTATGATTGTGATTATCATTATTATGACTATCATTATTATTATTACTAGTCATTATTATCATTATCATTATCATTATCATGATTATGATTACTATTACTACTATCATTATGATTATGAATGTCATTACCTGAATCTTCTTTCAAAAGAAAAAAATCGAAAATGGAATACCTCGTGAAAACAGGCAATGACATTCATACTCATCCACAGCCTCCGCCTCAGCGGGTATTACCACCAAATCCGATAAAGGGAAGATAAAAAAAAAAGAAGATATATAGTGTGTGGTAATATTTGTATTATCTTTATTGATATCTGCGGTAACGATCAATTGGTATTAATAAGGCGTTTCCCTGTGGGCCAAATTATCCCAGCTTTTTCGGAGGCTTTTTCATAATGTTTTGGACAATAAGAAGAAAGTAGCTGTAGCTTCGTTGCTATTTGATATTGAATAGATATAATGAACTATAAATTGATAATTATATTATATTTTCTAAGCGTATATGTTTTCACCAGTAAAATACAAAAGAAAAAAATAGTAATAATGATATTAAATAAATCAATAAGTCTTGTTTGGTGTATTTTCTTAACGCCATAAAAAAAATATTTTCAAGACAAGGAAATACCTTTTGTGTGAAGAGAACCTTAAACTGTGAGTTCTCAAAAAAAAAAATCAATAATAATAAATAAAATAAATAAATAAATAAATAAAAAATAGAATTATCAAAAAGTCGATTTATTCTATAATGTTCAAGGAATATGGATTTCAAGAAAGAGGAAAACAGAATAAATGGAAGGAAGAAGTAGAGGAAGATGAAGAAGAATACAAGAAAATCCAGATGCTCATCGTTAGCGAGGACAATGCAGCTATGTTCCGTGCAGTTGGAGATGAAAGAGAGAGAGAGAGAGAGAGAGAGAGAGAGCGAGAGAGAGAGATAGAGAGAGAGAGAGAGAGAGAGAGAGAGAGAGAGAGAGAGATGAGACGAGAGGAGAGACAGAGAGAGTGAGAGCAGAGACAGAGAGAAAGAGAGCCAAGAGAAAGAGAAAAGATGGACGAAAGAAAGAAAATGAAGGCAGAGTAAAGAAGCAAATAATATTCACAAAACTACCAAAAAACCTAAACGAATAGTAAAAAAAAAAAAGGAAAAGAAAGAGTAAAGAGAGTATTAAAGGAAAACGCGTCCCTTAATCCAAAGAGCGCCCCTGGCAAACGGTCTTCGAAGGGGATTTGTTTCGGAGTCCTCTGAGTGATTGGCGCAGATGAGGGAAGTGTCTCGGAAATGTCTTCGAATTTATGGTCTTTTTCTTCGTCGCTTTTATATCCGTTGCTGTCGTTGTTATCAGCATTTATACTGTTACTAAGATATGGATTGTATTGTATTTTCATTATTCTATTATCAAAAAAATGAACTATCCTCATAGTAAATATTCGTATTGTTTTTGCAATTATATATAAAATTA
>NW_020870911.1:261459-266459 GCF_003789085.1 Penaeus vannamei | reverse complement strand
ACATCTTTAATGATTCATGAACTCATCTCAACTTTATCACATGTTCGCTATTACGAAGTTTAATGGGGCTTCTTATTTTTGAAGGAAAAGTTGTGGGTAAGGCAACGTCTTAATAAGCTTATTAGTTTTTTTTTTTTTTTTATGTGGACCTTTCGTAAAAGAAAATAATAGCCATAAACGGTATGATGCTATGATGTGTGGTAGGAGAAAATGCGTAAGTTGTTAGTGATAATGTAGTGAGAATGTATACGAACTGGGAAAATAAATGTATATATTTTTTCAGTATCACTGTTCTTGTTATTGTTATTATGTGTTATTATTTTGTTTTTATCGTTTTATTATGATTATTGTTATCATTATTAATGTTATTATTATTTTCATTATTATCATTGTTATTATCATTATTATTATTGTTATTGTTGTTGCTGTCGTTGGTGTCGTTGATGTCATTATTATCATTATAATTATTATCATTATTATCATTATTATCATTATTATTATTATCATCATTATCATTATCATTGTTATTAATGTTATTATTGTGATTATTATTGTTATTGTATTTATTATCGTAATCATTATTGTTCTATTGCTATTATTATTTTCTTCATCATCATCATTATAATCGTGGTGATTGTCATTACTTTTATTATCTAACGAATCTACGTATTTCTAACTTCTGATTACAGTGAATCATTAAACCAATTAATGATAGAATTGGGTTTCCTGGCATGAGAGTTCAGGGATAGAAAAAAAACGTATCAAATAAAAGCCATATATCTCGGTGACAATTAAAAACATAAAGATTTGCCGAAGAAAGAAATGTGTCTGAGCATTATATAAATCATCTTTAAAAGAAAGAAAAAAATATTGAAAAAAGGTTGTGTTTTGTATCCCATTTAATCGCTAGAGCTAATCAGCATGGCACTCCCAGTTCACTTGGCGCTTATTGCACCGGTCCTCGTGGCACCGCAGCGGAGGCGATAACTCAAGAAATGCCAGAAAAATATGTAATAAGCCTATCGTATTTTTTCGTATGGTAATTGGACATGGCTGAGGTATGGTATTGGGAATGAAAACGAGGAAAGAAAAGTGCTTTAGTAGTCAGTTGGTGTTGATATAATATATATATATATATATATATATATATATATATATATATATATATATATAATATATATATATATATATATATATATATATATAGTTATGTGTGTGTGTGTGTGTTTGCATACACATATTTTCCATCCTCAATAATGTCTTCTCTTAGAATTAAAGGCAACACAAGCGATATGAAATGATTGCTTCACTTTCTTGACTCGGCCTCAAGTATGATTTTAAGAGATATGTACTCTGGTAGCTCAAGCGGTCGCATATGCTTTTCGAATTGGAAAGAACAAGCACTCCACTCGCACACACACACACACACACACACACCACACACCACACACACACACACACACACACACACACACCACAACAACACACACACACACACACACACACACACACACCACACACACCGCACACCACACACACACACACACACACACACACACACACACACACACACACACACACACACACACACACACACACACACACACACACACACACACACACACACACACACACACACACACACACACACACACACACACACACACACGCACACACACACAACACACACACACACACACACACACGCACGCACGCACGCACACACCACACACACACACACACACACCACACACACACACACACACACACACACACACCACACACACATACACACACACACACACACACACACACACACACACACGACACACGAAGGACACACTGTATCACAGTTGCTTCCTCCCTCATAATCCTGAGTTGTGTTGCGTAACAATGAGATTTTTATGACGTCGTGAACGGCAGCTGATGCCAAAAGTGTCGACTCGTTAAAGAAATCAACAGAACCAAGAAGTAGCTTTAAAAAATAAAATTCCTTTCAGAATAAATATCCTTTAGAATGAATCACATAAAATTGAAGTTATTGTCTAGAATGACTGAGCATGTGTACTTTAAATGTTCGAATGGAGGGTTAAATCGATGAAAGTGGCGAGGCAGTGATCGAAATTGACGTCGCGGTATTGTTAATAATTATTAACATGAATATTTTAGGGACGCTGACGATGTCAATGTCGTTCCAGCAATCCACTTTTAATAACAGTGACTAATTTTTCTTTGTGATTTGCTGTAAATGCCAAATCGTAATGCCGCAAAAGATTTACTGAAACTGCTTATTTCGCCAAATTCCTGATACCGCCGGACCAAATGAAATGTCATCGGCGGACCAAATAATGTTTTTTGGTCGGCCCGAAAATAATATCATCTGCCAAGATACAGTTTCACCTTCGGCCCAAATAACGGTGATTCAAGATCGACCCAAATGACGTATCAAGGTCCAGTAGATACGTTTAACGTCTGGATAAGATAACGCTATATATCTGAGCCTCACTGTTAGGGTATTGGCAAGCCATTTCCTCTCAGTAGAGAGAGCCAGTTGTATGTTAAAATCGATATATATATAGAGAGAGAGGGAGAAAGATATACTGAGAGAGAGAGAGAGAGAGAGAGAGAGAGAGAGAGAGAGAGAGAGAGAGAGAGAGAGAGAGAGAGAGAGAGAGAGAGAGAGATTGAAAGAAAGGAAGAGAGAAGGCACGGGGTGGATAGGCGGGCCTCTGTAATGTATTGTTTTCCTAAACAAGGAGTGAAGGCGTGATATTGAGAGGGGGGAGGGGGATGGGAAATGGAAATGATCAGAGAGAGAGAGAGAGAGAGAGAGAGAGAGAGAGAGAGAGAGAGAGAGAGAGAGAGAGAGAGAGAGAGAGAGAGAGAGAGCAAGAAAGAGAGAGAGGGCAGCAGCTAGCAACGCAGTTCCTAAAATAGGAACAGAATATTTTATGTTTCCCTCAACAGAGTCATGGTAACGGTCATCGCATCCCGTGTTTCAAAAAAAAAAAAAAAAAAATCTCAAAGGAACACCAATCAGTCCCGTAGTTTTACCGAGTCAGGGAAAAATAGATAAATAATTCATAAACTTTAATATCCCTTGGAATCTCTCTCTCTCTCTCTCTCTCTCTCTCTCTCTCTCTCTCTCTCTCTCTCTCTCTCTCTCTCTCTCTCTCTCTCTCTCTCTCTCTCTCTCTCTCTCTCTCTCTCTGCATCTTTCAGGCAAAAGCTGAAGGAATAAAACAGGAATAAGAAGAAGGCGAAGAGAAGGGGAAGTAGTAGTAAAGAATGGGAAAAGAGAGGGTGAAGTAAAAAAAAAAAAGTAGAGAGAAAAAGGAATATGAATAAAATTAAGAGGAAGAAGTAGGAGATACAAGGACAGAGATACACTGAATTATATATGTAACATACATTGTTTTAACTCATTAACTTTAACCTTTAATCTTTAACCAAAACTGAAAATTCCGTTGCCTTGTAATTGCTTACGTATGCTTAAAACAAACTCGATTTTATTGCAATTACGCGCTGATGCAACATTCTGCAGCCGATCAAAAGCGACAAATTGAGAGCTTATCATGAATTTCCGATATAATTGTGTTAGCATTATAATAATCTTCTGGCGCGAGAGTTGAGCTCGTTAATGATCAATCACAGGCATACTTTGTGCCTGTGTGAGTCTAAGTGCTTTGGCTGAAGGCTGTAATTTGCAGTCCGATTGGCTTTGCAATAAGTAATTTTGCTCTCGCTTTGGGGAAGTTTATTGCACAGGCCGGGTAAACGAAAGAAAGATAGAGCGCAACCCAAATAGAGGGAGGGAGAAGAGGAAAAAGAAGAGAGAGAGAAAGAGAGAGAGAGAGAGAGTGAATGAGTGAGTGATATGTGCGTATATGTGTGTGTATGCGTGTGTACATATACAGTATATACATACGTATACATACATACATACATACATACATACATATATATATATATATATATATATATATATATATATATATATATATATATATATATATATATATGTATGTATATATATATATGTATGTGTATGTATGTGTGTATGTGTGTGTGTGTGTGTGTGTGTGTGTGTGTGTGTGTGTGTGTGTGTGTGTGTGTGTGTGTGTGTGTGTGTGTGTGTGTGTATGTGTGTGTGTGTGTGTGTGTGTGTGTGTGTGTGTGTGTGTGTGTGTGTGTGTGTGTGTGTGTGTGTACATATAGACAGATAGATAGATATAGATATAGATATACTTGTAAATATATATATGCGTATATATATACATATATATATATAAATAAATAAATATAATATATATGATATATATATATAGTATATATATATATATATATATATATATGCATATATATATATATATATATATATGCACACACACACACACACACACATACATTTATATGTATATAGTGTGTATCCTTTGGAAAACAATGGAGATCGCAGTAGACCTTCTTCCCATCGCTTCTTCCTTGGTAATACAATAGCTGAAAGAGCGAATTGCGGAAGTAGCTCAAAGGCCAATTGGACACACGACCCCAGGAAAGGCCCTTTCACACTGGCACTTCTTCCGTCAATTTCTTTCTCCGCAAGGATCGTCTACAACCGGAACGCCTCCCAGACCAAGACGGTTACGACCGCATCCGTCTGACTAATTTCCGTGTTGATCTTGTGCTATTAATAATTTAGATAGAATGAGTGACTGTAAACATAAACTAACATTTTAGAACATTCGTATATACAATATACATCATCATATTTCTTTAAAATAACACAATATGTATGAGAATGTTCTTGTGATTTCCGGGACCTCAGTCCGATAGCGCCATGTTTGTTTACATGATTTTCATACGAAGTTCATTCGGAAACGCAAAAAATTGACGGAAAAAGTGCTAGTGTGATAGGGCCTTAAGGTTGACGTAGATCGTTGGCAATCTACTCCGCTGATTGATGAGAATTACGGGGAGTGTTTTGAAAGGTAAAGATGAAA
>NW_020870911.1:248959-253959 GCF_003789085.1 Penaeus vannamei | reverse complement strand
AGCTTGGTGTGTGTGTGTGTGTGTGTGTGCGTCCGTGCGTGTGTGTGTGTGTGTGTGTGTGTGTGTGTGTGTGTGTGTGTGTGTGTGTGTGTGTGCGCGCGCGCGTGCGTGTGTGTTTTGATAGGAACACATTGGTGTGTTCTTTATGAACTGCAGCGTTCAGCAAAACAAGGCAATTCCCTCCAAGCATTGAAATATTCCGTTTCACCGACTCGTGAAATGATAATGGTCATGATAATCTACATGTAGCAATCCTACAACGAACATAAAAACGAACACAAGGCACACACGCAAGTACAGTAGCCTAAACGAAGATGGAATGAAAGTAATACACAATAACAAGAGAAATACTCAACTCTTGCATTCCCCATCTACCTCATTCAACTCGAATTCGTGATATTTCCTTTATTTTTGAGACACGGGCGTATCCACATCCACATGAAGTTCATGGGAAAGCAATCAATTTCTTTAAATGTAAGTAGAAGTCGTTCATGAGGTGTGACCAAAGACAATATGACATATGCCTCTTGTACCATCATATCATATTCTTAATCTCATTAGTTCTTTAGGAGTGTAGGTTCTAGTACCGTACACTAAGAACAACTCTAGAAGACACAACTACAAAGTAAAATGAAAAATACGAAGAAAATAGATGAATAGATATAAAAACAGAACAGCAAATAATACCCGAACCAAAACCACAGAAAGCAAATAGCAAAAATAAATAAATAAATAAATAAATAAAAAATAAATAATAATAGTATAAATTTTAAAAAGATAAATAATAATGATAATAATAAAGCACCCAACCCGTCGCATAAATCCAAGCTGGCCAAGTGCTTTCTCAAGAACACGAGCCCCGAGAGAGAGACGCGTCGCCCAAGCAAGCAGCATCTCCCCTCATCCCAGCGCGCCGCAGATTCCCATTAGATATTCATGAGTTTCGCACACTGCCGATTGTGTTTCGTATTTCCATCATAATAGCGGACACGTGACGCATAACCGCCATGCTTACAACTCGACGGATCAACGGACTGATGGCACAAATAAAAATCCTTTTCTTCTTTCTTTTAATTTTCTTCTTTCTTTCTTTCTCTCCCTTATTTTTTTCCTTTTCTCCTTATTTTTTCTTTCTCTCTCTCTTCTTCATTACTTTTTGATTTTCTCCTTCTTTCTTTCCCTCTCTCCTTCTTCTTTTTTTATTTATTCTCTCTTTTCTTCGCTTTCGTTTTCTTTACTTTCTCTTTTCTTTTGTTTTTTGTCGTATGTCTGTATCTATATCCATATTATATCTATGTCTATATTTGTATATACCTATATTTGTCTCTCTGTTTATATTATATGTGTGCCTGCCTGTCTGCATGTATGTGTCTGTTTGTCTGTCTATTCATCACATAGCGTCTGTGGTCATGGAGCGAGGATGCTCTCATACGCGATCTAAACACATTATAACCTACAAAGAATCTCAATCTATGTAATGCCTATAAGTAACAGACAAAATGTATTACTTCTACTAAGATAAATACAATCCAAGATATTTTTGCCTAATTCTTTATACTTTGCGATGAAACACTTTTATGCCTGGTGAACATACCCAAGGATACCTGTTTCCCTGTTAAAGCATCACTTGGTTTCCCCCAGTGGTTAGAGTCTTGCAAGTTCCTTGCAATGGCGGTGAGGGTTCGAATCCCTATCGAGAGGTTTATATATCATATATATATATATATATATATATATATATATATATATATATATATATATATATGTGTGTGTGTGTGTGTGTGTGTGTGTGTGGTGTGTGTGTGTGTGTGTGTGTGTGTGTGTGCGCACATACACACATATATATAGGTAAGTAGAGCGACAGTTAGAGAGTGAAAGTGTTTGTTGAGAGAGAGAGAGAGAGAGAGAGAGAGAGAGAGAGAGAGAGAGAGAGAGAGAGAGAGAGAGAGAGAGAGAGAGAGAGAGAGAGAGAGAGAGATTAATACGTTGGGAAAGCTTCGCTGTCAGGGTAAATAATGAAGCCCCAGCAGGGATTTTCACTATGGAAAGACCGCAATAGTTGATTGATGGGTAAGCCTGGGCAACACAGACCCTGACTGAGGAAAATAAAAATATTGGTAAGTAAGCCTTCCTAGGACAATCAGTAATAAAAATTCCTCTAAAGAAAGGAAACAACAAAAACCAAAGTAAAATTCTGAATTTGAAGCTGAATTTCAACGTTTATTCACAAAAGGAGTTACAGAAACTGCCGCTCCCGCCTGGCTATGCCTTTGGCTTATCGCAATAAATCATTCTCCTGCTTCAAAATAACGATAATGTTCATGAAATGTTGCAACTCAGTTATGGACGAGAGGACCCAGACGAACATGGCAGGTAATCCGTGCTGTGTTCACCCCATCTACTGTCTAATCGCTCTTCTCTAATGGGATATTGTGAGGTAACTCAACTTAGAGGCAGTTGGGACATTGTAAACGTTCATTTTATCAAGTTGATGAGCAAGGCAAGAGTGATGTTGAAACGCCAAGGAAATTGCAAAGGAGACCATTGTGCATATTGCAGAATACTAGATGGTGTGAGTTTCTTGGAAAAAGGACTATGGTAAAGTCATTTGGGCGTTGGAATTGCATGAGGGTGACAGGAAATTTCAGCTTGAATAGTAAGACTTGCGTAAAATACAAGTACAGAAACAACTTTCCGAGAACATTTGTAGATAAGAACTTAAAGCGTTGTGTGCCTTCCTAATGAGGTGGGTCGTTAGTGTTGGAAATTAAACTATAAAGTTTAAATACTCGGAAGAAGTTTCCAACGAGCAAGAGGCCTTCGTTCTAGTTGTCCCTCGTCCGTATGGCCTTTAGCATATCCTAATGTTACCATCCTAATCTAGAGTAAAATACCATAACCTAAAATAACAAAACTTAGTCTAAAGCAATATAGCCTGCAATAACAAAACTTGCCTAACGTAAATGAATCTATCCTTTTCTCACCTATGATATCCCAGTCAAACCCATCCTATTATATCTATTATATCCTGTTCTAACCCAGCTTATCGTAGTCCAACTCGTCCTACCCTGTGCTAACCATCATAATCCAAACTAACCTTAACCCAATATAACCTAACAACTTGACTGGGAATGGAGGCCCCTGTGTAAAGTCCCGTCACAACCGTGTTTATATAGTTAATGAGGATCTAAGCGTGGCTCACTCACCGAAAGATGAACTCCCAGGATCTAATTCCCTTCCTAGAGGATCAGAAGCAGACATACGAGCGGAGGAGTTATAAACCAAAAGAAAAGAAAAAAAGTGGAGAGAAAAATTATGATCCTATGGGAAAAGAAACAGTAACGGGATTCGTTCGAAGCCTCGAAGCCAGCTCTCGATTCCCTCGGTCTGTCGAACTCCGGAAAAAAGTGACTCGGAAAAACAAACAAGAGGAACTGCCGGAAAAGCGAAGGTCCTCCAGCCGCGTGTAGGCCTAACGGCTAATGGGATCATTCATCATCTTACAGTCCTGAAGCCTCACAACACCATGTAGGCGCAGTCTCTTTCCGTCTTCGAGGGAAATGTGTTTCGTCGGAGGATGAAACGGGTCGATAAATGCTTCGCATGTATGGGAGGGTTCTCTCTCTCTCTTTCTCTTTCTGTCTGTTTCTGTCTGTGCGTCTGTATCAGTCTGTTAGTATGTATCTGCATCTCTCTCTCTCTCTCTCCCTCTCCCTCTCTCTCTCTCTCTCTCTCTCTCTCTCTCTCTCTCTCTCTCTCTCTCTCTCTCTCTCTCTCTCTCTCTCTCTCTCTCTCTCTCTCTCTCTCTCTCTCTCTCTCTCTCTCTCTCTCTCTCTCTCTCTCTCTCTCTCTCTCTCTCTCTCTCTCTCTCTCTCTCTCTCTGCGTGTGTGTGTGCGTTTTTACATTTATTATTATATAGCCGTGAGTACAATAACTGCATATGTAAAAACTCTTTTTCAGCCTTCTTCATATCAACATTTCAGCAGAAAATATACATATTCGCCCAAAATCACAGCCCTATAATTTTCTTACGAGGAATTTCGGAACAATATTTGCAATGTTTCCAGCAAGTATGCAAATTATGCAAATAGCATTCCTTACCGCGGTTATGAGGTTTTCATGAGGAAAACAAGTGATACTTTAACAAGGATAGGTATCCCTGAGTATTTTCACCGGTCATGTAAGTGTTTCATCTCAAAGTATAAAGAATTAGGAAAAAATATCTTGGTTTGTATTTATCTTAATAGTAGTAATACATTTAGTCTCTTACTTATAGGCATTACATAGATTGAGAAAATGAAAAAGAAAGGAGAGAAAGAAAGAATAAAGGAGACAATAAAAAAGGAAGGAGAGAGAGAAAAAAAAGAAAAAAGGAGACAATAAAAAAAGGAGAGAGAGAGAGAAAGATAGAAGAAGAAAATTAAAAGAAAGAAGAAAAGGATTTTTATTTTTGCCATCAGTCCCTTGATCCTGGCCGGAAGTACTGGCAGAGAGCAGACAATCGCGTCCGGCAGGAACAGGCACTCCTGGTGGGGGCGAAGGGTCAGCAGGATCGCGATGACTCAGATGACCTCCAGCGTTCGTTGACGGGAGAGAGACAGCTGGTGGACAGACGTTCGGTCCGACCAGGTACCTATGGGCTGTCTGTACATACATACACACATATATTTATATACACACACATACACACACACACACACACACACACACACACACATATATATATTGAACAGAAGCACAAACACAATCACGTTTATACAAAAATGAAAATGAGAGTTGAAAATTAATGTAACGGTCTGTCGCTCGCAGGCAACCCTCTTTTACATAAGTCTGTTCGGGGTATCGGCGGGGCCGTTGCATCGGAGGGGGGGGGGGGGCAGACGAATATGCGTACGCTGACGTCACGAGGCGGACGGTCGGTACCGCTGGGTGCGGGGTGGTGACACAGGTATGGAGGTGGTGTGCTTGCGTAAACTGGTGTGATTAAGTATAATATTCC
>NW_020870911.1:233959-238959 GCF_003789085.1 Penaeus vannamei | reverse complement strand
TTATCATTATTGTTATTATAATCATTACTATTATCATTATAATCATAATTATTATCATTATCATCATTATTATTATTATCATTATCATTATCATCCTTATTATTATCATTATCATTTTTTTTTTTTTTGTTTTTTTGATTACTGTTGTTCTTTAACTTTTATTGGAGGGACATTGGTTACTGGTTTTATTTGCAACATATACACAGGTTTAGCACATTCAAAATGAGTAACTCTAATAAGTTCAAATGATTATTCTTACTATATATGTACACCGTTTCTTACGCTTATGAAACATTGATAGCGGGAAAATATACCCTTTTTACTTCTACTACTTTCCTTTCGCTTCAAAATCACTTTTTAAACCCTCGAATGATAGCTTGAATAATATTATCATTTACTGCTGGAAAGGTGATTCGCATACGCGCTGCTCTTGCATCGAGCCTGAGCGCTGCAATTTGCAATATTGCTACATTGATCTTGCTGATTTTCCTCCAGTTGCGCCGTGATGTGTTTCGTTTTGCCAAAAGGGTTTTCTTGTTTCGTATTTTGCTGGATTTTGTGTATGTGAATATACTTATAAACGGCGTATGTGCATTAGCAATGAGACATAACTACAGACACACTCACAAATGCAAACAAACTCTCTTTCTCTCTCTCTCTCTCTCTGTCTGTCTGTCACACACACACACACACACAACAACACACACACACACACACCCACACACACACACACACACACACATCCACACACACTTACACACACACACACAAACACACATACACACACATGACACCCCCCACACACAACACAAACACACCTACAACCCCCCCCCCTACACATACACCCTACATACCCACACAAACATAAACAGCACAAATACAAACAAAGACACAAAGCCTCAAGGAAAGAGACCCCGAGAAAGGCAGGTGATTTCCCCACCTGCCTGGACATCCGAACGAAACACAATCGATACTTATAGCTATTTAAAGGATGTAATTATAAAGGCACAAAGTAGGTTAGGTTTTTTATTTTATTCCCAATTTCATTATCATTGTTTTTGTTATTGTAAGTAGCGTCCTTCAAATTCCCCATCTCCCCTTTCCGACCCACCACCTCACCTATCTTTCCTCCTACCCCAACCATCCCCCCTCTCCTCCCATACCTTCACCATATCTCCCATTTCCCTTTCCCCACCCCCCTACACCCCCTCATAACACCCCCCCCCCCACACACACACCATATCTCCATTTCCCTTCCCGCACTCCCTTCACACTTCTTCACCCCCCCCCCCCCCCACCACATCCATTCCCTTCCCCAACCCTACACCCTTCATCACCCCCCCCCCCCGGCCCCACCACATCCATTTCCCCTTCCCCCAACCCAACACCCCTTCATCATCACCCCCCCCCCCACCATATCTAATAATGGCCGATAAGCCTCATTAAGACCTTCCATAAAGAAGCGAGCGAGACCCGGAGCCGCCTCTTCTGCGAACGGTCCTGCGCCCTCGCTCGATTAGCAGTTGCAGGAATGTGCTTCCCCGTAATCTGTTTAATTAACTTTCAGCCGAATTAGAGGGAGTTATCTGCGCGTGTTTTCCCATGAGAGGACATGAGAGTTTGGGACGAATAATTTTCCTTCCTTGGAGTTCCGGAGGCTTTTTTTTTTCTTTTTTTTTTTACTCTTGGTGTGCAGATTTGGCGAGTTTGTTTCTGAATTTGTAATAAGCTGGTGATATGACCTCGAGCGGCGTTAAGGAGCGTGGAAAGGAAAACGAAAATATTAAAAGAGCGAGAGAGAAGAGAGAAAGACTGGTATATAGAGATAAACAGAGAACGGAGGAGTGAGGGAACAATATACAGATAGACATACAGACAGAGAGTCAGATAGATAGACAACCAGACAGACGGAGAGGGGGAGAGAGAAAGATAGTTAAGATTATGCGTACTTGGTGCTCTAAAAAGGTATGAATATGAATACATAATAAGTTGGCAGTATACTCTTGAGTGACGTTGAGGAATATGCAAATTTCTAAGAAATGGAGAGAGAGAGGGGGGACGGGAGAAAGGGGGGAGAGAGAAAGAGAGAGCGAAATAGAGATAGATAGAGAGAGAGAGGTAGAGAGAGGGGCGGGGGAAGGAGGGAGGGAGACAGAGAGAGAGAGGGGGGGGAGAGAGAGAGAGAAGGAAAAGGGAGAGAGAGAGGGCTGAGAAAAGAGAGAGAAAGAGAGAGATAGACAGAAAGAGAGAGAGTGAGAGAATCAGAGACAGTGAGATAGAGGCAGAAACAAACAGACGGACGGAAGACGGACCACCAACCCACGGAAGGCCCGATGCGTCCCGGACAGCCAGCTCGACGAAGGCAGTAACGACACGGACGCAAATGAGACCAAAGCACGAAGGGAGTTCCGTAGACGTTTGGTCCTTTCCCTTTCTCTCTTTCTCTTTGTCATTTATTTGAGCCTTCTCTTGCATGGGTGAGTCTTCGTATTTTGACTCTTTTGAATCGCTTTGCCGGAATATTTTCTCTTCGCTTCTCGCCTTCAAATTTATTTTCTTTCCCTGTCTCCGTCTCTCTCTCTCTCTTCTCTCTCTCTCTCTCTCTCTCTCTCTCTCTCTCTCTCTCTCTCTCTCTCTCTCTCTATCTCTCTCTTCTTTCCCGTCCCTTTCTCCTCACTCTCCGTTCTCACCCATCCCTTATCCTCTTCTTCCCCATCTCTCCCTCCTCTCCCCTCCTCTTCCTTCTTTCCGCCCTTCCTTAGGTCTCTCAAGCCCCCTCTGTCGCCCTCCCCCTTCTTCTTCTCTCCTCTCCTCCTTTTTCTCATCCCTCTCATCCCCTCCTGCCTCCTTTTCCTTCTCCGTTTTCATTTCTTTCATCCATTGTCCGCTTCATTCCCTATTTAGCTTCTCCTTTCCTTTCGCATCGTCCTTGTCTCCCTTCCCCTTTCCTTCTTTTCCTTCTCCCTTTCCATCATTCCATCCCTTCCCCCTTTCTCTCTCCTTTCCTCCCTTCCATCTCCTCCCCTTGTTCCCTCCTCCCCTACTTCTCCCCCCCCACCCCACCCTGTTCTCCCTTTCCTCCTTCCATTCCTTCCCCTTGCCCACCCATCACCTCCTTTCCCCCCTCCCCCTTTCACCCTCTCCTCTTCCCAATCTCCCCTTCCCCTTCACCCTCTCCTCTCCTCCATCTCCCCCTCCCCCTTCACCCTCGTTCCTCTTCCCATCTCCCCCCCTCCCCCTCTTCCTCTTCCCATTCTCCCCCCCCACCCCCTTGCCCCCCCCCCTCCCATCTCCGCCCCACCTGGAGTCTGAAAGTAATTTGCGCTAATATCATCACGTTCCGCGGGAGCCACGTGGGCGGGCCACCCTCAAAACGTTTTGCGCTCTATTTCCTTCGCCATCACACACACACGCACTTACGTTATTAACACACACTCACTCCCTCATTCCACTCAATCGGCACACACGCACAATACATTGCACATTATCACACTCTCCCCTCATTACACTCACGCACGGCACGCATCATACACATTACACTCTCTCCCTCATTCACTCATCGCACGCACGGCACCAATTACACATACCCTACATACACTTCTTCTCCTCTCATTCACTTCACGCACGCACCGCATCAACATGCATACACACACTCTCTTCCCTCATTCACTCGACGCACGCACGGCATCAAACATTGCCACATACACACCTCTCTCCCTTCGTTCACTCACTCGTACCAACAGCTCACTTCCTCATTCATTCAAGCACGCACACATATTACACACACGCGCGCGGCTACAAAAGCACACCACACACGTTTTCCTTTACTCACATACACGCCACTTTACTTCCCAACCACACCACAACACACACCAGACACACACACACTACACACACATCACACCACACACACACACACACTCACACACTACACACACAACACACACATACACCACACACATCACACATTTCACTCCCATTTACTTACTCACTCCTTTACCGCACACTCACATTTGCACTCCTTATTCAACACACACACACACACACACACACACCACACCACACACACACACACCACACACACACACACACACCACACACACACACACACACACACACACTACAAGAGAATACACACACCGCACACACATCCACTCCCTTACTCACACACACTCATCTTCTTTTACGCATCACACATGCACTCCCTTATTCACACACACACATCACGCGCTTCTCACTCACAACCCACGGCACACACGCACTCCTTACGCCACTCAAATGCACTTCCTTATTTTTCACACACATGGACTCATTATTCTAACACATCACGCATCCACACACTCACTTTTCCTTTACCACACACCACACACTACTCATTCTTTTACGCCACACACAACACTGCACTTCTCACTCCCAACACGCACCAACACTCACCCCTCTCCCCCAAAGCAAAACCCGGCCACGCCGCCTGTTGAGTATTCCATAGCCATTTGATAGGTCCTCCGCCTTTACGAGGATGAAATGGCGCCGCGACTGATGGACGCATCGCTCGCGGGAACGAGCCCTTGAGGAGGCCCAATCCAGCCAGGTGGCCGCGCGGGGGGGGGGGGTGGCGAGAGGAAGCCGTGATGAGCGTGGATCAGCATCCTTCAGCTCTTCTTCAGCGAGGACGGTGCTGGAGGGACGGTGCGGGAGCGAGGAGGGAGGGCCGGGGGAGAGGGTCGAGCGGGTGCGAGGGCTGGCGGATGGACGGGAGTGGTGCGGAGGCGGAGGGCGCGAGGGTCGTGACGCACGGCGGGAGGAGGAGCGGAAGGGGCGCAGGTCTTGTGCGTAGTGTTCGCCATCGCGTCGGTTATGTGCCGTCGGTCGTGCGTGCCAATAGCATAGATAGAGGAAGCTGGTCTAGGAAGGAGGAAGGCGCGAGAGAGAGAGAGAGACGCAGAGACGAGAGAGACAGAGAGTAGGAGAAGAGGAAGAAGAGAGAGAGAAGCCAGAGAGAG
>NW_020870911.1:223959-228959 GCF_003789085.1 Penaeus vannamei | reverse complement strand
GATGACAGCAAGAATAATAGCAGTGGTAATGATACTAATTTTAATAGCCGGAACACACATACCTGTATTTAAACCATCATATTCGGGCAGTTCATCTTGCTGAGCAGCCGCGGCCCTTGCACGCGTTCGAACCCTGACTGAGAAAGGGGGTCAGGGAAGATGTAGACAAGATGGACACGCCAACAATTCTCTCTTCCTGTTCGCAGCTCCATGTAACGAGGAGGAATACTGTCGCTTGTTCACTTGCACTGGACTCCCACGAGGCATAAAATATCTGCAAAAGCAAGCTATCTGTTGCACCGCTACATGCCTTTAACCGCAATCCACTGCCTTGCCGCCAGCAGTTTCGGCTTGATGTAGATGCTGTCCAGATGGACAGTCTGGAACCCAGGTCTTCTAGGGCTTGGCATTTAACGTCTTACCCAAGAACACACACACACACACACACACACACACATATATATATACACGTGTATGTGTGTGTGTGTGTGTGTGTGTGTGCGCGTGCCTGGATCTATCTACTGAAACAAATAGGCGTGTGCACTGCGCGCAGCCCGTACGGCCCGGCCGCCCAAGCAGTGTCCTTCCCTACTAAATGTTTCAATCCTGACGCGTCACTCTGCTCGCCCTGTTTATTTTTCTCGCCCTCTCCACTCCGCTCGCCTGCAGTCTCCCTGTGCTCGGCAACAGCTGTTTTGTCCAGATTGGGTTCGTGTATTTCTGTGTGCCGTTTGTAACACAGGTGATGGTTGGATTGGATGTTGTTTGTCTTATTATCGTTTAACATTTGTCGTTATGTGTTTATTGAATTACTTGAATGGTCTCGATTTCTCATCCTGCGTGGAGGATCTGGTCTTTGATTTAATTATCTATGACATTTATTTCTGTTTGTGTGTATTAGCTATGATATTTATTTTGTATTGTTTTTGACGTTAATATTGTCATTACCATTACCATTATTTTAATTACCCTATTTTATTATCATGTTATCATCATTATCAGCATTATCATTATTATAACTTATTATTTATTATCATTTATTATAATTATTATAATTTCATTATCATTATTATTTTAGCATTGTATATATTTTTTATTATTATTTCATTTTATCATCATTCCTATTATTATTATCATTATTATTATTATTTCTATCATTATCATTATTATCATTACTATTATTATTATAATTATCATTATTTTCAACATTATTTATTATCATTACTTTCAATATATTATTGTCATTATTTTCAATATTATCATTATCATTATTTTCAATATCATTATTACAATCATTATTTTTTTATTATTATTATTGCTTTCATTATCATCATTCTTAATTTCATTTTCATTATTATCACTATCACCATCGTAGCTATCATTATCCCCATCATCATCGTTACTATCATAAATTTCATCATCCTCATCCTTACCCTTATAATCACAACCATTTACTTCTCTTTTCCTTGACCATTTCCTTCGTCTCAATCAAAATCAGAAATACAGAACGCGCAAAAGATCCTGGTGTTCTGTTTCGTGTTTTACTCCTGTTCCCAAATATCTATGCATGTATATCAGGCACTCCATTCTCTTAGGTCACGCCGTGTCGGATTACTGTGCATAAATAACTATCTGAGATTGTCTGTTAGCTTATTTTCTCTCTGCGACTGATGTGTATGTGCTTTGGTGTGTTTCAGTCCCTTTCGGTGTAAGTATCTCTTTCATTATCTCACTTCTTAATTCTCTCTCTCTCTCTCTCAGTCTTTCATTTCATCTCTCTCTGTCTCTCTGCCTCCTTCTCCCTCTCCCTCCCTCTCTCCTCTCCCTCCCTCTCCCCTCCCTCTCTCTCTCTCTCTCTCTCTCTCTCTCTCTCTCTCTCTCTCTCTCTCTCTCCCTCTCCCTCTCCCTCTCCCTCTCTCTCTCTCTCTCTCTCTCTCTCTCTCTCTCTCTCTCTCTCTCTCTCTCTCTCATTATCATTCGTTTATCTCGCCGGAACATGCATACGCCACACGCAAGGCACATGCACCTCCACAAGTATATCAGCGCTTAGTTCTCCTTGTCTCCCTCCGCTGCTTTCCTCGCTGCCGTTCAGTCCACCTGACTCTGGCTCAGGTGTCTTTACAGATATAAATTACTTATCAGAGTTGGGAGTTCACTGTATAATTTTTGTAAATTGCTTTTCGTAATTCAGTTGGTAACTTTTTTTTTCTTTTTTTTTCTCCTTATGAGGAGAGATAGAAGTGGAAGAAAAGAGGAATATAAGGGTGTAATTATTGGGATGAGGTCAGTTGAAAAAGAGAGGAATATAGAGGTAATAAAGAGTGGATGGAAGCCATGGTGAGAAAAGAAAAACGGTCAAACTTTCTGTTTAATCGTCTGAACAGGAGTCTAGCCGTACTCGAAACGTCAAAGTTGATAATTATCCTATATCATATTTGGATTTTCCTTGGCACCGAACCAGGGAAAGAGAAAGTGGGAATAGGTATGATAGCGTGGAGAAGATAAACGGAAGAACAGAGAGGAAGACGGAAGAAAATGAGAAAGAGAGAAGAAAATGGGAAATACATCAGAGCGTTCAATCTCGCATCACTGTATACCGAGACGACCAAAGACCTTCTACCATTTCTCCACAGGATGGATTCTCGTCGTCGTTAAAAAAAGAAAGTAAAAAAGCAGTGAGAGAGAAAAATAAGAAAAAAAAAAAGAAAAAAAAAACAGTGAGAGAGAGAGAAAAAAAGCCCAAGACGGATATATAAAGAAAAGAGATACAACGCCCATAAATGAGCATTGAGCAAAGGCAAAATACGTGCATCCGGCGGTAGAGTTCTCGACCGTCGAAAATTGTGCGAGTCCACGAAGGAAAATCCTGGCAAGGCTCCATACCGAGGCTGATTTCTCTTGATATATGCAGAGCTGTGAGGCGTAGCGGAGGGGGCAGTTGGGGAGGACGGGGAGGGCGATGGAAAGAGGGGGAGGGACGAGGGGCAGGGAGAGGAGGGGAGGGAGGATGGACAGGGGAGGGACGGAAGGGGAACGGGGAGGGGCGATGGAAAGGGGAGGGACTGAGAGGGGATGGACAGAGGGAGAGAAGAAGGACGGGAAGTGGGGGGACAGAGGGAAAGGGGAGGGGATGGACAGAGGGGAAGAGGGAAGAGGGACGGGAGGGGGATGACAGAGGAAAAAGAGGGGGGGACAGAGGGGAAGGGACGGGGAGATAGGATAGACAGAGGGGAACTAGACGAGAAGGATAGGTGGGAGAAGGAAGGGGAGGAGGAGATGGGTAATGGGGAAAGGGAAGGAGAACAGGGGGTGAGAAGGACGGGGAGGGAAGAAGGAAGCGGAGGAGGTAGATAGGCAGAGGGGAAAGGAGAGAAGATGAAGGGGAAGAGAAGGAGGAAGGGATGGGAGATGGGTGAGGAGAAAGGAAGAAGAGGAAGGGAAAAAAAGGAAAGGAAGGGAGAAGGATGTCAGAGGGGAGGAAGGAGATAGGTGAGAGAAGGAAAAGAGGAGAAGGAAAATTGAGGGGGGGAGGAGAGGGTGAGCGGAATTAGGAAATAGTAGGAGGAGAGGAAAATAAGAAGTGAGAGGGGAGAGGAAAGGAAGGGAAGAGGAAAAAAGGGGAAAGGAAAAGGAGAAGAATAGCTCCGGGAGGGGGAGATGAACAGGGGGAGAAAGACGAAGATAGTGCATGAGAAGAGGGGAATAAGAGAAAAATAAAAGGGGAAAGAATGGAAAAGAGAACGGAAAGAAAGAGAGAGTGGGTGGAGATCCGAAAGGGATGGAAGATAAGGGAGGAGAGGAGTCAAATGAAAAAAGGAAAAGAGGAGAAGGGAAAGGAGAAGAATGGGTAAGGGAGATGGACAGAGGGAGGGGAAATAGGAGAACAGGGGACGAGAGAAGGGGAAATGAGGGGGAGATAGGAGGGGGAAGAGAAGAGGAAATGGGGCGGAGAAGGAGCGTCAGAGACTATACAGCCTCCTGTCTCTTATGGAAAATATAAGTTTTTTTAAGGTATCAGGCGCATTTCTTTCTTTCTTTTTTCTTTTTCTTTTTTGGAAAATACATATCTGAATAATGTATACGTAGATGAATGAATAAATAGAATAACTGAATACATGCACACATACATATACACACAGAATAACACACACACGCACACACACACACACACAACACAACACATATATATATATATATATATATATATATATATATATATATATATATATATATATATATATATATATATATATATATATATATATATTATATATATATATATATATATATAATATATATATATATGTATATATGTGTAGATAGATAGATGGATATAATATATAGATATATAGATAATTGGACATATAGAAAGTCTCGAACATTTTCAAGCCCAAAAAAGAAAAAAGAAATCAGAAACTTGTTCCATCAGGTTTTGTGCGGCATCCAAGTTCACTGTTGTCGACTTTATTAGCGTTATTTCGTGGAAAGTTAGTCTCAGAAAACTTTTAGTTCTTCGGCACTTAGACTGACACGGCAGCTGCGTGGAGGGGGGGGGGGGAGAGGCTCCGCCGCTGCCTGCGATCTCTCCTTTCTTCGTCAATTAGCTTCCGTAGATATGTATGCATATGTGTGTGTGGTGTGTGTGTGTGTGTGTGTGTGTGTGTGTGTGTGTGTGTGTGTGTGTGTGTGTGTGTGTGTGTGTGTGTGTGTGTGTGTGTGTGTGTACATATACATATATATATATATATATATATATATATATATATATATATATATATATATATATATATATATATATATGTGTTGTATGTATGTATGTATGTATGTATGTATTATATAATCACATATACATAAACGCATACATCACATTTTATGCGTTATCTATCTCTCTATCTATCTACTTATCTATCTGTATACACGCACATCTGTCTGTCTTTTTATCTATTTATCTATCTTTCTGATCACAACACTAAATAACAGTATTGTTAAGAAAATAATAA
>NW_020870911.1:216459-218959 GCF_003789085.1 Penaeus vannamei | reverse complement strand
GCCAGCCGAGCCACCCGGACCGAGGCCATGTTTCATGAAACATTAACCGGCGGCGCCATGAACCATTAAGCACCTCGGGGCGGACGGTTTTTTTTTTTTTTTTTTTTTTTCGGTGTCAAGGGAAGAGGTCTCGGCGGACCGCGATTCGGTCTTTGCGCGCCGATTTGGTCTCATTGGGGATGAATATATGAATATCATTGGTCTTTGCTCATTTGGTCTCATTGGGTAGATGAGGGAGTTGGGAGTGAGTTGCGTTCGTAAGATATTGTGCGTGTTCGTGTGCGTGAATGTGCAGAGTTTACAGGATGTTATACATAGTGTGCACGTACACAAATACGCTCGTTTCCCACACGCAGAAATATGTGTATTGTTTAGTGATACAATATCACGATATTTCCCTTCTGCCTTTTCTTTCTTTCTTTCCTCTCTCCGTTCCTCCTTCCCACTTCTTCCTCTCCCCTTTCCTCTTTCCTCTTTCAACTCTTCCCCTCCCCCTCTTTATCACTCCCCCCTTCCCCTCTTCTCCCTCCCTCTTCCTCACTTTCTCTCTCTCCCCCTTTCACGTCCCTCATCCCTCTTCTCCCCTTTCTCACTTCCCCCTTTCCTTCCCCTCTCCCCTTTTCACGCTCCCCTCCCATTTCCCCCTTTCCCCTTTCCTTCTCTCCCATTTCCCTTTTCCCTATTTCCCTTCCTCCTCTCCTACTTCCCCTTTTTCTCCCTTTCCCTTCCTCCCTCCCACCTCCGTCTCCCTCCCGCCCAGATAACATCACGCCCCTGATCGAAGCCGAAGACCCAATACCCTGCGGCAGCGTCTTGAGGCTCACGCGCGCCCGCCGCCCATGGCATACGACTCTCACCCTTGCGGCGATACTCCGGGAGGGCGCACTGGGCCTTCGTCAGGAGAAAAAGACGACGTAAGCGGAGTTGTTCTGGGAGGCTGTAAGGGGCTGAGTCATGTATTTTTCTTTCTTTCTTTCTTTTTTTATAGGACAAGGGAGCGGGTGAAATAACGGGGAAGAAGGAGAGAGGCGGGAAGACAGAAGAGACAAAAGAGGCATAAAGGGGAAAGGAGAGAGAAAGACTGAAAGAGATTCATACATATGCAAACACACATATATAAGTCCACACGCACACACACACACACACACACACACACACGCACGCAAAGAAGGGATAGAGAAATATAGAGAGAGAGAAAATAAAGAAAGTGGGGGAGGGATGCAGAACGCACACTTCACGCAGACACTTATTTTTTCTGCGTGCGCGTGTGCATGTCTGTGGGTTTTGGACCATGAAGGATCTCGGCAAGGAAACTTCTAACCAGGATTACAGAATCATACATTATCACAAAAATAAAAACCTATATTAAAATTAACATGTTAGAATTACTTTCGACCTCGATCAGCCAGAACCAAAAAACTTGGTTAAATTAGTTAATTATAAAGAAATGGAGGGAAGAAATGAGAAAGTTAAGGCCTAGGTCTTGGCGCGAGGTGGCAACGGGAGGGAAAAGTGAGGGAATAAAGGCGATGGAAGTTGATCGCCGATTTAGGTTTCCCATCCGGGTCTGTCGGGGAGAATCTGTCACGTGCTTTTACACTGACTAATTGAGGACCATTTGGTCTTGATGGCTGTGTGTGGGGGTGTTTGTGCGCGCGCGCGCGTGTGTGTGTGAATGTGTGTGATTGAGTGATTGTGTATATGCGTGCATGTGTGTGTGTGTGTTTGAGTGTTGTGTATGTGTGTGTGTGTGAGCGCATATGTGCGAATGTGCATGAATATGTGTATGTGTGTTTAGTTCATGTCTGATGTGTGTGTGTTAATATACTGAAATGATTAGTTGATGCACTCAATTCCAAGAGACGTAGGATGACCTGTGCTGTTCCCTCCCACCTGCTAGAACCCCTCATCAAGGTATGGCGGCCGCCTATTATGTTCCTTTGCTAAGATCTTACCCGCTGAAAGGGAAACGCCGCCACATAATTAAAAGCAGGATTAGTTGTTAAAGAGGACCATTAGCGAGCGTAAGGGTGAAAATCTTTGTAATCATAAGGGTCACCACGACCTTACTCTCTGGCAGACTGAAGATCTAGAGTGAATTAACGAATTTGTAAGGTGAGGCTCCATTGAGAATATTTCATTCAATTTCAGAGCAATGTTTTCAATTTATCCGTCTCTCTTATATTTCTCACTTTTTTCTAATATTTGTGTGTGTCTGTGTTTGTGTGTGTGTGTGTGTGTGAGAGTGAGAGAGAGAGAGAAGAGAGAGAGAGAGAGAGAGAAAGAGAAGAGAGAGAGAGTTCGTGTATATTGTACGCTTAATAAAATTTTCCAAAGTACATCAGTTTCTTATCTGTCTGGCTAGAGGTTCATGTGGTGCTCATCGTAAATATATATCTGATTTTTTTTCATTTTCCCACAATTTCCCTTTTCCTAACAAAAACATTTAATAATTTGCCATGACTTCCTGTCTCCCAACTAAGCTCCTTCAAAACACCTA
>NW_020870911.1:198959-201459 GCF_003789085.1 Penaeus vannamei | reverse complement strand
GTAGGTGGAAATAGAGTTGCATGTGATATTAACAATGATATAAGCTAGTTCGTTATATCATATAGTCCTTATCATAAGATGGTATTTAGATATAATAAACTGTATTCATGTTGACAAATGTAGAAAAAAATATGAATGAGAATGAACATGATGCAAGAGATGTATTTGTCCGTTTTCGAATATAGCATGTATTTCTGGCAAAGATATATTATAACCAGTCAAATACATATCTTGTATTGCGAAGACATTCCTTCTCATTCATACCTTTTCTACATTAGTTAAATACGGTTTAGTTCTTATACTTAAGTGATATTGAGAGAGAAAAAGCGATAGACCTGGAGCTGTGGATGGATTATAGTGAAAACATTTAGCCATTCGATTCGTTATTAATGGACATAATAGTAATGGTGATAATGATGTTGACAGAACATCAATGACGATAATGAATATGATGATGAAGATAATAATGATAGCAGTAATAACGAAAATGATAATGATGATAACAATGAATATGGTAATGATTATGGTTACAAGATAAGTTAATGAGAAGAATAACAATGATTATGAAATGGATAATGAAATCGAAAAGATTATGATGCTAAAAAGGATAATACTGGTAATAATGATAATGAAATTTATTGTGGTAATAAGATTTATACTAAGGGTGATCCTAATAATACTGATAACAATGTTTATGATAACGATAAAGATAATAATAAGAGTAAGAATAGCACTAACAATGATTAAATGGATAATTAAATTTATAATAATACTAATACTAATGCTAATAATACTAGAAACAATGATAATGAAATTGATAGTGATCATAATGATAAAATTAGTGCTAATCCTAATAATACTGATAAGAGTGACAACGATATCGATGAAGATAATAATGGTAACAATGATAATGTTTAATTGATTAATAGCAATGATGATAATTACAAAAATGATATAATATTGCAATAATAGTAATGACAATAGTAATAGTGTTAAGAATGATAATGACATAATAATAATAATAATAATAATAATAATAATAATAATAATAATAATAATAATAATAATAATAATAATAATAATAATAATAATAATGATAATGATAAATATGATGATAATAATTATAACAATAATAATGATAATGATAATCATGATAACAAAAATAGCAGTAAGTAATAGCATTGATGATGATAATGAGAATACTGAGATCAGTAATAATAAAAATGAAAATGATAATGACATTAATTATACTAATCATCATCATACCATCATTATCATTAATGATATCATTATTGCCATAGGCTGTTAACACTAACCGCAACTGGAGTGTAAAGAGCGAGGTTATTTTATTTGTTCCTTGTTCCTCTTCCCCTCGAGGAGCCGCCTCTGCTGGCACCGTGACACGAGTTTCGGCGTTGAGGTTCTCGTCGAATTTTTTTTTTATCATTTTTTGTTCATTCTTATTACTGTCATCAATGTTGTTATATCATTATTAGCATTGTTCTTTATACTTTTTATTGCATTTGTTTCGGCGTTGAGGTTCCCGTCGAAATTGTTTTTATCAATTTTTATTCATTCTTATTACTATCATCAATGTTGTTATTATCATTATTAACATTGTCTTTATTACTTTTTATTGCATTTGTTTCGGCGTTGAGGTTCCCGTCGAAGTTGTTTTTATCATTTTTTATTCATTATTATTACTATCATCAATGTTGCTATTATCATTATTGGCATTGTCTTTATTACTTTTCATTGCGTTTATTTATTTATTTTTTATTTTTTCCTTTTTTTTTGTATTAGTAGTAGGAGTAGTAGTAATATCTTTGTTATTTTCATTATTACTATTATTACAATCCTTCTTATTATTACTATTCTTATCTTTGTTGTTGTTTTTTCTATTTTCATTACTATTATTGTTATTATTATTTTATTGATATTGTTTTATTAGTGTTATTATTATTATTGTTACTATTATTGTTATTATTATTATCATTATCATTATCATTATTGTTATTGTTATTATTATCATTATCATCATTATTACTATTATTATTATTGTCTGTTATTAATATTATCATTAACATTATTACCATTATTTTTATTATTACCATTATTTCTATCTTGATTATTGTCATTACTATTGCTGTCGTCATTATCATCATCATTACTCATTGTCATTATCATCATCATCATCATCATAATCATCATTGTTAGGATCGTCATTATATCAATATCGTTTTTATCATCATGATTATTGTTATTACTATTACTGTCAGTAACGTCATTATTATTACTACCATTATCACTTTTTGAATTAATATTATCATTATCGCCATAATTACAACATTTCATCATTTAATTATTTTCATCATTATTAATACTAGTATCATGAAGCTTATCATTAAATCTATTCTAACCAAAGAAAAATTACCCCCATCACCATACCCACCATATCTCCACAAGTAGCATGACACCATATACCGTATTAAGTGACGCT
>NW_020870911.1:188959-191459 GCF_003789085.1 Penaeus vannamei | reverse complement strand
GTCGAGGCAGGGAGCTCTTTGGCAGTATGCAAATTTCCTCTTCTTCGGGGGCGGGGCGTGTTAGGGCTCGGCCGGCTCCTGTGTGCTAAGGGAGGAAGAGGTGTTCTTGTGTGCTGTGTTCATCTTCTGTCTAGGAATGTGTTGCGTAATGTCTCTGCTTTCTGTCTGTCTGTCTGTCTATGTATATGGCAATTTTCCTGTCTGTCGGTCTATTTTTATATGTATCTAACTATCTGTTTATATATCTGTCTAGTTATCTAATTATCTATCTAGTTCTCTAATTATCTATCTGTCTAGTTATCTATTTATCTATCTGTCTTGTTATCTATTTACTTATCTATCTATTCGTCTGTCTGTCTGTCTCTACATTTGTGTGTGTCTTTACCTTTGTCTGAATGTCTGCCTGTCTATCTCTCCCTCCCATTGTGTGTGTGTGTCTTTCTGTCTGTCTGTCTCCCCGTCCCACTCTGTGTGTGTGTTTATATACGTGTTTATGTTCGAGTGTCGATGTGTACGCGATTATATGTATATAGACACGCATCTATTATGCATTCATTCATGCATATACGTACATTTTTTATGTATATATGTATGAATCTGTGTACAAAGGACTCGGACGTCTCGACAACCACCAGGAAGTGAGTCCGGCCGTAAACGGACTCCGAAATCCGCCCACGAACGCCCTCAGAAGGAGTACGAATCGACAAAGCACTGCCAAGAAAAAGGAGGTGAAGGAGGAGGCGTAGAAGGAGGAGGAGGAGATGACGCACTTCTATCACAGTCTTTCTTTTTCTTTTTTTAATGGTTATTTCTCTAACTCTTTCTCGCTTGCTCTCACTCTCTTTCTTTTCCCTCTCTCTCTCTCATTCTCTCCCCCCTATTTATCTATTTTATTTAATCTATCTATCTCCCTATCTAACTGTCTATCTATATATCCATATATATATCAGTCTGTCTATTTGTCTATCTATTCTCTTTTGCCCCATTCTCTCTATATCCTTCTGTCTGTCTGTCTCCCTCACTCGCCCTCTCTCTCTCTCTCTCTTTCTTTCTTTCTTCCTTTCTCTCTCTCTCTCACTCTCTCTCTCTTTCTTTCTCTTCTTTCTCTCTCTCCCTCTCTCTCTCTCTCTCTCTCTCTCTCTCTCTCTCTATAAATATATATATATATATATATATATATATATATCTATATATATATATATATATATTATATATATATGTCTCCCCGGGACGATCATCATATTATCCTTGTTATCTAAGTCTGACAAGCAAAATGCTCCCAATAATTATCCAGCTCGTTTTCTTTGAGTTTCTTTTCCGTTTTCTTTCCTTTTCTGTTTCATTTTCTTTAAGCTCCTTTCAGGTATTACGTTTTTCCCGTTTCTGTTCCACCGCATCTCAAGGAAATATTTGAAGAAAAGATTAAGGAGAAAGGAAAGGAGAAAGAAAGAGAGAAGGAGAGAAAAAAATAATATTTGAGAATTTAGAAGAAAAAATGAAGAGATGAAAAAATCAATTAGCTAATAGTTTTATTCGTAAGTAAATGCATATGCTGCATTTATATACTAAAAAAAAAAGTTATTCATATACTACTTTTATTATAGTTCTTCCTAAATAAATAAACATTAGTGTTTGGTCAACAATTTCGGTCAAGTCCTTGGTCCTAACCACACAATATTCTTAATCAAAAAAAAAGTTTATGCAACTATCTATTTACAACTTTGTACTGTCGCTGCAAAAAAAAAACCCTCTGCTTCCTCTTTCCCTTTCGAAAACTTGGGATTACAGCTAAGATTATGTAACAAACTTTAAGGTGTATACACAGAAATGATATCAAGTGACGATACAGCAATATAACAGTATATAGACGATATTGTTGACAATTGATATAGCTGAACGAATTATTCTAGTTGGCTCAGTAGTTGCGCTTGTCGTTGGTTTGGTGAACAGATTTTGTTATTAATCGCATATGTAATGGTTCACAATGAATAATAAGAGATACTATTATTCTATTATTTATTTTTAATAATATATATAATGGTTCGTAATGGATGAAAAGAATTAGCATTATCCTATGGCTTATTGTTAGTAGTATATATAATGTTTTTTTTTTAATGGATGAGAAATTTACCATTATTTTATGATTTTTTATCAACCATACATATAATGGTTTATAATGGATGAGAAGAGCTACCAATATCAAGTGATTTATTACTAACAGTATGCATAATCTAGCGAGACAAAGAATATGTGCGTTGAAATGTGTTGTTACTAATACTTGCCTATTGAGTATTAAACCTCGTTCCCTTTGTTGTTTTTCTACGCCTTTTTCTCGGTCAAGTTTCGTAATATAGGTTATTAGTCTGTACTTTCAAACTGTTTGCGAAGTTTCCCCAAACAGAAGCTGGTAGGACTTTTTTATCTCTTTTTTTTTTTTCTTTTTCTGTTGTCATGAAAGGGAACTCCCTGGTACTAAAATGGATTTAAAATCACATTCGTT
>NW_020870911.1:166459-173959 GCF_003789085.1 Penaeus vannamei | reverse complement strand
TAACCTAAACCTAACTAACCTAACCTACTAACCTAACCTAACCTAACCTAACTAACCTAACCTAACCTAACCTAACCTAACCTACCTAACCTATCCTAACCTAAACCTAAACCTAACCTAACCTAACCTAACTAACCTAACCTAAACCTAACCTAACCTAACCTATAACCTAAAACCTAACCTAACCTAACCCTAACCTAACCTAACCTCATCTAACCTCATCTAACCTAAACTAACCTAACCTAACCCTAACCTTATCTAACTAACCTAACCTAACCTAACCTAACCTAACCTAACCTAAACCAACCAACCTAACCTAACCTAACCTAACCTAATCCTCCTAACCTAACCTACCTAACCTAACCTAACCTAACCTAACCTCATCTAACCTAACCTAACCTAACCTATCTATACCTAAGCTAACCTCCTAACCTAACCCTAACCTAAACCTAACCTTAAACCTAACCTAACCTAACCTACAAACCCTATCTAATCTAACCTAACCTAACTTAAACCTAAACCTAACCTAACCTAACCTACCTAATCTAATCTAACAACTAACCTAAAGCCTAACCCTACCTAACATAAACCTAACCCTAACCTCATCATTAACCTAACTAAACCTAAGCCTACCTGCATCTAAGCCTAACCTAACCAATACCTAACTTAACTAAAACCTAACACTAACCGTAAGCCAACACCTAACCTACCTAACCTGTAAACCTAAACCTAACAACCTTTAACTAACATTAACCTTAATCTAACCTATTTTATCTAACCTAACCTAACCTAACTACGCTTCATCTTAACCTAAACCTACCTAACCCCTTAACGTAACCTTCATCTAAACCTAACCTCAAACCTAACCTAACCTAACAGCCAGTAACCTACCTAACCTAAACCTAGACCTATAAGAAACCTAGAACCTAACCGCCAACCTAAACCTGACCTAACCTTAACCTAACCTAACCTAACCTAACCTAACCTCACTTGCCTACACCTCCATCCTAACCTAACACACTAACCCTGAACCCTAACCTAACCATAACCTCAAATCTGAACCTAAATCCCTAAGCCGGATTACCCTTTTGACACAGTCCGTAACCTAACCCTAAGATTGCCTTTCATTAAGCACAAAGAACCTCATGCGTGAAACCTAAAACTGCGATAAAAACGCGAAAACCATCGACGGTCTCTTAATAGACCTAAACGGACTAAAGGAACAAACGTAACCAAGTAACCTAACAACACCTAACCTAACCTGATCTGTTCTTGTTAGTTGTGTGTCTCATTGAATTCGTCGAATAAGAAATGTCTCTATTTACTCTAGGATTTGTAATAGCTATCAGTGCTGAAGCAATCTATCCAGTTGTGTCTCAGCCTCTCTTCGTGATCTCTTGAAATCTTTCTCTTAATTACTTCCTATATCGCCTCTCGCTCTCTGGAGAGGAGAGAGAGAGAAGAGAAGATAATAATATGTAATGCAATAGATATGTGTGTCTGATAATGAACGATGGTACTTCTAAGAATATAAGATGTAAGGAGTGATAGAATTATGGAAGAGGAAGAGGAGAAGACGGAGAAGAAGAGAGAGAGATGAGTAGAGGAGAGAGAGAGAGAGAGAGAGAGAGAGACGAAGAGAGAGGAGAGAGGACAGACGACAGAAAGGACAGAGCACACACACACACACACCTAACAGACAGACAAAACAGACAGAGAGAGAGAAAAGGCAAAGATGAAAGGGTGAAAGAAGCGAGGCAGCGATCGGCCTGGAACACAGATTCCTCAACGCGCCAGCCGCCTTATCAACTACTGCGCTCCCCTTCCCGCCTCTCGCCCGCGGCCCCGAAGGAGTCTCAGAGGAAGTCAGAGCAAGGCGGCTGCGCACCTGTGGAGGATCGGGAGAAGAGTTCAAGAAGCAAAAAGTAGTATATACAAATACCTCCAAAGGTGTGTGTTTATACATATATACATAAATACACACACACACACAATGTTTATATATATATATATTATATATATATATATATATAATATAAATATATAATATATATAGTAATATATATATATATATATATATATATATATATTGATGTTATGTATGAATAGTATGATACAAACCTGGGCGTGGACGTCCACCTAATTTCCACTCCTACACCTTCCGGGCGACGCTGACACGCCCTCAGGGAGTGGCCAGGACGCCCACTCCAGAGCCATTCCCTCGCTTGATAGCCTCTGGACTCATTCATCTCGCGAGGGAGTGAGTGAAAAGCGAACCTGCGTCGAGCCACAATGGAACGGATCAGGCCCTGTGTACAGATAGGGGCTCCCGTAAGAGTAAAGTCGTGTAAGCCTTAATGGATTTCGATTCATAAAAAATAAAATAATAAAAAAGTCTCAATGGTAATATCCGGAGAAACTATAGTATGTAAATGATGGTGGGATAAACGTTATCTCGTTCTCAAAACTCTTGAAGTAAGAAGTGGATGCATAATGTCACTACTTCCATTTTTTCTGCTCTTTTTTTGTTCTTTTTTCTTCTTTTGTTTTGGATTGGCGCGGTGCGGAAAGGACCCTTGAATCTGTATAGAGTGATTGATTAGATCCTCGGCAGAATGGAAAATTTAATGGGGGAGTACAAAGAGTGAATCTGTGCCTTGCTGTCATGGTGATGATGAGAGGTTGACAGTTGGTGCATTGGCACATGTTTTGTATTTCTATCGGTGGATGTTGTATTATTTTCTCGTCTGGGAGTGCAGGGTGAGTCGTAGTGCGAGTAGTCCAGGTCATCTCTCTACTCTCTCTCGTCTCTCTCTGCCTCTTTCGGTCGTGCTCTGCTCTCATCTCTCTCGTGGCGTGGCGAGTCGCGTGCTGCGTCTCTCTCTGCTCTACTCTCTGACCTATTCGATCGTGGCGGCTGAGCGGTGCGTCTTCCGGATCTGGGGGTGGTTGCGTGGCAGCGAAGGGCGTCTCATCTCTCTCGCTGCTCGTCTGCGTCTGCTCTCTCTCCGTCTCGATCGTCGTGCTCTCGGGAGTCGTCTCGTGCTCTCTTCGGTCGGTCTCGTGCATGGCGGGCTCGTGCATCTTACAGGCTCTCTCTTCTCTCATCGTCTCATCTCTCTCGCTGGCTCTTCTCCGCCTCTCGCCCTCTCGACATCTCGCTCTCGCGGTCTCTCGTCTGCTCTTCGTCGTCTCTCTTCTCCTCTTCTCTCTCTGCTTCGTCATCATCTCTTCTCTGCTCTTCTCTTCTCTCGGTCTCGTCTCTACTCTCGTCGTCTCTCTCTTCGTACTTCTCGTCTGTCTTCTCTCTCCTCTCATCATATCTCATCTACTACGACATTCTATCTAATCTCACACACTACATCTACTATATCACACACACAGCCACATCAGCACACACAGGCACACACCAGCACTATCTCACACACACACCCACACACACACACCACTACACACAACTACACACACACACACATCACACACACACACACACACACACATACACACACCTATCTGCCTGTCTACCTGAGAAAAAAAGCGAAAAATAAATTACAAAATAAAGAATGACAACGATATAGACCAAAGGAATAACCCGAGAACGAAAAAAGAAAGAGACAACAACAAACAAAACCGATTTAAAACTATACACTAATAAAAGAAATACACATAAAGGGGAGGGAACAGAGAGAAAGAGAAAGAGAGAGAGAGAGTAAGAAACAGAGATAGAGAACAAGAGAGAGAGAGTAACTGTAAGAAACAGAGAAAAAGAGAACGAGAGAGAGAGAAAGAGACTAAAAAAAAACAGATATATAGAACACAAGAAAGAAAGGAGAGCAAGTACGAAAACAAAGAAAGGGAACGGAGAGAGGAAGAAACCTGATAAAAAGTCCTACACAAGCGACAGGTGAGAACACAAGAAAGACGAAGCAAAAAGAGAATGATAGGAAAGAATCAAAGGAAAATCTAAAGAGAATGAACGAGAAAAGAACTATTCTTTAAAAAAACAAAAAAAAAAAAAAATCACACAAGAACCAACGCCTCCCTCCCGAAGGACAACACAAAAGCAAAGAAAAAAAACAGACTACATATAAAAAACAAGAGAAAATGTAAACCAGAGACAAAAAAAATGCACAAACAAAACAAGAAATAAGGGAAAAAACAAAAAACAAAGTCAAAAAACAAACCAGAGAAATAAAACAAATCAAAGACATAAAAATAAACAAAACAAAGAAAATAGGGAAAAAAGGACAACACAAAAGACAAGACGACACACACACAAAAACAAGAAAAACAGGCCAAACCCACCCTCAAAAACAAAAACAAAAAAAATCGAAAAAAAACGAAAACACGAAAGCAACCCGAAGCCCACCCGAAGGAGCGGTCCCACAAAGCAGCCAGGGATTTCGTGGGATCTGGCGGAGGAGGCGAAGGACACGGCGAGCATCTTAAGGATTTTTTCCTCAGATCTGCAGCGAGTGTGAATGATTAAAGAACGAACGATGATAGATTGCGAAAGAAAAACGGGAGAGGAGGGAGGGGAGGGTGGGGAAGGGAGGAGGTGGGTAGGAGGGGGGCAGCAGAGAGAGAAGGAGGTGGGCGAGGGAGGAGATGAGTTAGAGGGAGGGTGGGTAGGAGGAAGGGGGAGAGGAAGCGGGTAAGGAGGAAGGGGCCAAAAAAAGAAGAAGAGCAGGAGAGGGAAAAGGGAGGAGACAGAAAGACCAGACAGTGAGACAAAAGCAGACGAGAGAGAGAGTAGAGAGAGAGAGAGAGAGAGAGAAAAGAAAAAATAAATAGAGAGAGAGACAGAAAAAGACAGACACATACAAGATGAGAAGCAATGACCGACAAACAGTGTAACAGGAAGGGAAGAGAAAGCATAGCAACAACAACACCATAAATTAGGGAAATAACCTATCAAAAATCTATCACCAAACAGAAATATGGAAGCCTCTCTTTCTCCCCTTCCTTTTCATGGAGAAAGAATCACAGACACAGAGACACACACAAACAAACCGGTACACACAGACTCTCTCTCTCTCATTCACACACACACACTCTCTCTCTTTCTCTGTATCTATCTCATTCTCTTCTGTTTCACACACACAAAATATATTACATGTCAGGGTTTTGTTTCCCTGACTTTGGTGGGTGTAATGGAGACACAATTCTGGTTTCCTTATCTTTATTGGTTGAAGTGGCTGGTAGCGTGGCGTGGCTGTGGTCTGCTGTGCTTGTGCAGTTGTGGGCAAAGGGAGCCCAAAAGGGGCCGCACGGTGAGGAGAGACACCCAGCAGGGAGCCGTCCAGCGTCAGCCCGTGACCGAGATCGAATGTCCTGTAGCTTTCAAGACCGGGTCGGGAGTCCCTAGAGTTGGGGACGTGGGAAGGTAATCCTTGTTCCTCAGATCGCTCGGCATACGCTATTAACCGTCGTCCTCGATGGGATGGTGCTGCGCGATTCTCTGAAGGAAGTACACCGAAAACAACAAATAATGATAATACATGTAATAAATAAATAAGGTAATGATGATAATGATAATAATAATAACAAAGAAGGTGATAAAAAAAAACAATAAGGAAAATGGTAATAATAATAGATATAATAAATGTATAAAATTGAATGATAATATCAATGATAATAATAGATAGATCAAATCATATATCAATATCTATAATATTAATAACAGATAGATAAAATGATAATAGATTGAATAAAAAACGGAAGAACAGTAGCAACAAAGGTAATCCAATCGGGGTTCCTTTCGCAAAAACGAACAAATGCCAAAACATTTTAGCACAACAAAGCAGCCTGCTTCATTCAGGATGTTTACAGCTGTTTTAGTTCAGTTGCGCACATGCGGGAAGCTGCATTTCGACTCTGGCTGTTTCACTTTAATTACTTGTATTAGTAGTATTAGTAGTATAGTACTATTATTGTTCTTATTATTATCATTATTTATCATTATTATTATTGTTGTTATCAATTTTTATTATTATTATTATTATTTTATTATTATTATTATTATTATTATTCATTATTATTATTATTATTATTCATTTATTCATCTTTTAGTTCATTATTGCTTATTATTATTCATTATCTTAATTATTGTCGTTATCATTATCATTATCACAGATTTATCATTTTATATTAGTCATTATGATTATTCCCATTACATCATCTCGTTATCTACAACCTTCTTCGAAGTTTAAATCATATATTCCTCTCAATATACCATTCCTCTTGATGCACTCCAGGATCATTAATCATTTGTTATGTAATCTTATTATTTTTTTATCAATTCAAACATCCATCATATCAATTTTACTACTTATTTATCCATCATCATTATCATTAGTGTTTTATTACATAGGGTTATCTTAGTTATAATCACTTGTTATAATTTTCCATCATTCATATTATTGATCACTTATCATTCACTATTTATTGCTATTGTTGTTATTATTATTATTATTTCATGGTAGCTGTTATTGATCATTTTATTTATGCATTGTGTTTGCTGCTTATTGTCATTATTATTATAAACTATTATTTTCATTCATCCTATTATTACTTTATTCATTTTCATTATCTACTTCCTATTTATGCTACATTCCTCCTGCTCGTTCTTACACTTTAGATATTCTAACCGCTTTGTTTCTGTCTTTATCTTTCGTTAAAGGGCGATGAAAGACATACTTGCAGTTGCATTTTGTGAAAGAGGAGAGAGAAGAGAGAGAGAGAGCACCACGTGAGGTCTGAGAGATGAGAGACGAGAGAGAGAGACGATGAGAGAGAGAGAGAGAGAGGAGAGAGAGACGGAGAGAGAGAGAAAGAGAGAGAAGAGAGAGACGAGGGCGGGGGGATGGTGAGAGACAAGAGGAGAAAGAAGAAGAAAACAGAGAGAGACTGAAAAAAACAGAAAGGGGAGTGAAGGAAAGGAATGAAAAAAAGAAGGAGAGGAGAATGGAAAAAATTCAAAAATCCCAAAAATACAAAAAAGACTAACAAATTCCAGGAATTAGAGACAAGAGCGAAGGAGAGAGATTAAATGCAACTGCAGGAAGCGTCACTTTCCTCAAACTTCCCCCGGTGCCTCCTCTCATCGCCCTCAGTGCCAAGGCTCTGTGGAAGATACGAGAGATGTGCTTGAACTGTTTTCTCTTAATTAGACTCGTAAGACATTTTATCTAGCGAACGAATGACGTTTGGAGTGTTCGTTGTTGTTTTTTTCTGTTTCGTTTCATTTCATTTACTTTTTTTCTTGTAGTGCTGATTTTTTTTTTTTTTTTTTTTTTTGGGGGGGGGTCTTTTGAGCGATGATTGTGGAGCGTGTGAGTGGAAGGGGGGTGGGGGGGGAGGGTCTGTGTTAGGATCTGCATCTGAGTTAGTTTTTTGTTTTGTTTTTTGTGGTGAGTATGGTCATATGTTCACGTATGCTTGTATTACGCGTCTGCGAGTGTGTCTCTTTCTGCGTGTCCGTCTGCCATCAGCTGCTCT
>NW_020870911.1:148826-153826 GCF_003789085.1 Penaeus vannamei | reverse complement strand
AATAATAATAATAATAATAATAATAATAATAATAATAATTAATAATAATAACAATAATAATAATAACAATAATGATAATAATAAATAAGAAGAAGAATATAAGAATATATTATTAGTATAATTATAAGAATAATCATAATGATAATAATAATGATAACGATAATGACAATGATAACGATAATAATAATAATAAAGATAATAATAATTGTAATTACAATAACAATGATAATAATTATCATTTTTCTAATACTACTACTAATGATAATAACATTGATGATGATAATGATTGATAACAATAATATAATAATAAAAACAAAATAAATGATAACAAAATAATAATTAATAATAACCATAATTATAACAATAATAATGATAATAATATAATAGTAATAAATGATTATAATGATAATATAATAATAATAATGATTATATAATATAATAATAACAATCATGATCATAAAAACAAAACCGAGAATGACAATAACACCCATGGTAATAACTAGAACAATAATAATGTTACAAAACAACACGGATATAACCCCCTCCCCCCTGTTGACCTACTGACCAGCTAAACAACCTTGGAACCTGAATATATCCTTTTGTAAGCCCTTCGCCACATCTCTGTATTGTGTTCCAGCCACCATTCCCATCGTCAACATCCCAAAATCATCGATCTTTCAAGTCAAACACAATTTTTACCTCTCGTTATTAGTCGTCATTACCGGCTGTTGACTTTGTAAACATCGGGCGAGGGAGAAATCTGACCCACTGGCCCTCCCCCTCCCACCCCCTGTCCCTCCCCTCCCTCCTGGCCACCTACCCTCCCTTCCTCCTGGCCACCTGCCTGCCCTCCCCTTCCCTCCTGGCCACTGCCTACCCTCCCCTTCCCTCCTGGCCTCCTGCCTACCCTCCCCTTCCCGGCCACCTGCCTACCCTCCCCTTTCCCTCCTGGCCACCTGCCTACCCTCCCCTTCCCTCCTGGCCACCTGCCTACCCTCCCCTTCCCTTCCTGGCCACCTGCCTACCCTCCCCTTCCCTCCTGGCCACCTGCCTACCCTCCCCTTCCCTCCTGGCCACCTGCCTACCCTCCCTTCCCTCCTGGCACCTGCCTACCCTCCCCTTCCCTCCTGGCCACCTTCCTACCCTCCCCTTCCCTCCTGGCCTCCTGCCTACCCTCCCTCCCTTCCTGGCCACCTACCCCTCCCCTTCCCTCCTGGGCCTACCTGCCTACCCTCCGCTTCCCTCCTGGCCACCTGCCTACCTCCCCTTCCCTCCTGGCACCCTACCCTCCCTTCCCTCCTGGCACCTGCCTACCCTCCCCTTCCCTCCTGGCCACCTGCCTACCCTCCCCTTTCCTCCTGGCCACCTGCCTACCCTCCCCTTTCCTCCTGGCCACCTGCCTACCCTCCCCTTCCCTCCTGGCCACCTGCCTACCCCCCCCCCTGGCCACCTCCTACCCTCCCCTTCCCTCCTGGCCACCTGCCTACCCTCCTTTCCCTCCTGGCTACCTGCCTACCCTCCCCTTCCCTCCCTCCACCTCCTACCCTCCCCTTCCCTTCTCTTTTTCTCCTCCTTCTCTTCCTTTGCTCCTCCTCCCCTTCCTTTGCCCCTCCCCACTTACCCTACTCTTCCCTTATCTCTTCTTCCTCTGCTGCCCCTCCACCCCCAGCTCTCTCTCCTTACCTCCTCCTAGAACTCTCCCCCTCCCCACTCCCCCTCCCCTTACCCTTTTTTATGACCTTTATCCAAAAATTTTTGGTTTAGAGGGTAAACTCATGTGATTGATTGATATCGCGTCTTTGTTTTTGTGTATATAAGAAACATCTAGAAACAATATTTCATTTTGGATTTGTTACCGTTACCTGCAGGGACGCTTATACATATATATATATATATATATATATATATATATATATATATATATATATATATATATATATATATATATATATATAATATATATATATATATATATATATATATATATATATATATATATATATATATATATATATATATATGTCATGTGAGATTTTGGACTGCTGGTCACTGCCACCAAATGTCAGTTGAATATTTTAAATTTCTGCCATCAACATTTACAACTCATAAAAAAAGAACTCTAATATTGTGAAATTAGAAATTCATGTTGACACCTTTGAATATGATTAATCCTCTATATGAATAATTAATCAGTAGCACTGCCACCATCTGGATTTTGTTATGAAATAAAGGAGGTACCCCGAAAACTCCATCTCTATTTCATCACGGTATTAGTTTGGTAGCTGGCACGGCAGTCTAGGCAAACGTGGGGTGGCTGGTTCTTCTCAATGGTTGGTGGTTCAATTAAGTATGGTCTAGATAAAGAATGCTTCAGTTTGAGACATTTATTACCACGAAAACAAATGTTATAACACACCAAAAAATCAAGTAATTACAGGATGACACTTCCAGGCCATAATATGTCTGAGGAAACAACACGTAATAAACTAAACTAGATTCACTGACAATAAACAACAATAATGAAACTGTATACCCTCTTGCTGGCCTGGGGGGGGGGATAGGCCCTTCTCCCATCCCGTCATGAACTTTCGAAAATAACATCTCGATCCCACCTCACAAACCGCAGTCCTGTCACAGGCATCACAGGATCTATCCTCTTCGATGAGACCCTCACTCCGATGGTCCTAGGAGCCGAGGGGCGAAGTCTTCCCGGGCATAGTTGTGGGCTCCCAAGATGGCGTCCCACCCGGCCGGCTGCGACGTCCTCCTCAGCTCGTTGTCTCGGGTTATGGCGTTCACAGAAGGACTCCGTTACACAGCACATATATGGGTATTCCCCCCCCCCCAATTATTACACATATTAACATCCTCTTATTACCTCATTTACACCGTCAAATTCGTACTCAACAGGGAACGTTTTCTCTGCCTTACCTGGGGTTATGGCGTTCAGAGAAGGACTGGCTAGTCACGCACGCCCTCCACCCGAGGCTTTCTGATGTTGCCAACTTTCCTCCTCGCAACAGCCCCCTTCCCAAAAATGTACTCACTCCACCATTATTATCAAGAAAAACATTTCCCCAATAACCTATTTACAATTTACTGGACACGAAAATTTTATATTTCAAAATAGATCTAAATATCTGTGTCAAAGCATTCCAACAGATCTCTGCTTCTAGAAATATGTCGAAAATTCTTTAGATTTTAATGTCAAATCAACGGTTTCGACATATATATATATATATATATATATATATATATATATATATATATATATATATATATATATATATATAATATATACAACATGTAAATTTAGATATACATATACACACATATATATATATGTGTGTGTGTGTGTGTGTGTGTGTGTGTGTGTGTGTGTGTGGTGTGTGTGTGTGTGTGTGCCCGTTTATATGCCCTTATCTACTTATGTGCGTCTGTGTGCATATATGTACGTACATAAAACCCCACGAAAATAACTGCGAATCAGTCATCCTGAATTCTCTTAGAAATCAAAGTCATATGAAACAAAAACAGAAAACAGAAAAACACAAACAAACAAAAACATCAAAAACAAACAAACAAAAAACACAAAAACACAATAAAAAAACAAACAAAAAACAAAAAAACATCAATAACAAACAAAAAAATCTCAAAATCCCCCCCCCCCCACCCGACTTCCGGAGCCCCGCGCCTCCCGAGTCAGCACAGCCTCCGGAAGGAAGGGACAGCAACCCCGTCAGAGTCGTCAGCTTTTTCCCTTCGCTCGCTGGGACGTGGAAGGCCCCGGCAGGGAGGGGGAGGGGTCATACAGGGAGGGAGGGGGAGGGGTCATACACGGAGGGAGGGGGAGGGGGTCACGGAGGGAGGGGAGGGGGTCATACAGGGAGGGAGGGGGAGGGGTCATACAGGGAGGGGGGGAGGGGTCATACACGGGGAGGGGAGGGGGTCATACACGGAGGGAGGGGAGGGGGTCATACAGGGAGGGAGGGGGAGGGGGTCATACACGGAGGGGCGGGAGGGGGGGGAGGGCTGGAGGGGGATAGACGGGGGAGGGAGGGGTGGAAATGGATAGATAAAGGAAGAAATTTAATAGTGGGGATATGTTGTGTGTGTATTTGTGTGTGTTGTGTGTTTGGACTTTTCTGTCTTTGGCACTGCATATTTTCCTTGCGTATATATATATAATATATATATTATATATATATATATATATATATATATATATATATATATATATATATATATATATATATATATATATATATTATATATATATATATATATATATATAATTATATATATATTACATACACGGTATATATACACAAATATAAGTTCAAATATATGAGTGATTTTTTTCTTATTACCAATGGTTTATAATCTTTCCTTTTATCGGATTTTTTAAAAACATATTCGCATTTTCCAACTTCTCTTTCCCGAAAAAAACGACACTTTAAACGAATAATGTATTTCCTCCCTTGAATTTTCCTCCATTTCCATAACAGCTGTTTCCACCGGCTCTTCCGCCCGGGTCGGTTTGAGGCGAATAAACTGCATTAAACTTTTTTTTTTATCAATAAGCTCATTTGCAACGCCAAAAAAAGAAAGAAAAATGTTCAGTCACTTGTCACATTTTCTTGGCTTGTCTCTACACTTTCTTTCAAGGAAGTTTTCGCTTACTGACTTTAAATACAGGAAGAGGTGTCTTGATTTTCCGAAACTACTATTATTTTGTTAGGTAATTTTCTATTTTGTTATTTTGTAGTTGCTGTTCTTCTTATTCATATCATTATTATTATTGGTATTATTGTCGTTGTTGCTGTTCCTGTTGTAGTTAATGTTATGTTTATCATGAATATCATCAACACTTTCATTATCATAACTGGTATCATGATGGTGAATACCGGTAGTTACTACTATCATTACTATTATCATTACCATTTTAGTATTGTTATTACTATCTTTATCATTGTTAGTATGACCTAATCATTGATATT
>NW_020870911.1:131326-141326 GCF_003789085.1 Penaeus vannamei | reverse complement strand
CGCTCCTGCCCTCTCTCCTTGCTCTTAGCTTGCTCCCTCTCTCGCCTTCTCTCTCCTCTCTCTCATCTCTCTCTCCTCTCTCTCTCTCTCTCCCCTTCGTCCCTCTCTCGTTGTCTCTCTCTCCTCTCTCTCATCTCATTCTTCTCTCTCTCTCCCTATCTATCTTCTATCTATCGTATCTATCTGCTCTCTTGTCCTTTTTTTTTCTCCTCTCTCCTCCTCCCCCTGTCCTCCTTCCCCGCCCCCTCCCCTCTCGTCTTCTCTCTCTCTCCTCTCCTTCTCCTCTTCTTCTCTCTCTCTCTCATCTCTCTCCCTCCTTCTCTCTCCTCCTCCGGGTCTCCTTCTTTCTCTCCTCTTCTCTTCCGTCCTCTTCTTTCTTTCCCCTTCTTCTCTCTCTCTCTCTCTTGCTCTCCTCCTCTCATCTCCTCTGTCTTCTCTCATTCGCCGCTTTCCTCCTCTTCTCTCTCTTCCTCTCTCTCTTGGCTCTTCCTCATCTCCTCTCCTCTATCTCTCTCCTCCACCTTCAGTCCGTCTCCTTCTCTCCCTCTCTCTCTCTCGTCTCTCTCTCTCTCTCCCTCCTCTCTCGATCGCTCTCGAGATCTCGTCTCCCTTCTCTCTCCCCTCTCTATCTCTCCTATCCTTCTCTCTCTCTCCTCTCTCTCGGCTCTGTCCAGGTGTCACCCGCTCTCCCGCGTCTCTTTCTTAACTCCCGTCTCCTCTCTTTGTCCCTCTGCTTCCGCTCCCTTCCTCTCTTCCGTTCCTCTCTCTTCCTCCTCCGGCTTTGTCTCCATCTCTTCCTCTCTCTCCTTCTCTCATCTCTCTGCTCGCTTCTTTCTCCTCTCTCTCTCGTCTCTTCTCTCTCGCTCCTCTTCTCCTCTCACTTCCTCCCTGCTCCCCCTCTCTCTCTCTCTCTTTTCTTCTTTCTCTCTCTTCTCTCTCTTGCTCTTCTCTCTTCTTTCGAGTTCTCTGTCCTCCCCTCTCTCTCTCGCCTCCCTTCTCGCGTCTCTCAGTTCTCCTCCCGGTCTCTCTTTCACTCCTCCTCTCCCCCTCCTCCCCTCTGTCTCCTCTCTCTCGCTCTTCTCCTCCTCTTCTCTTCCTCCTCTCTCATCTCCTCTCGATCTTCTCCACCTCTCTCCTTTCACCTCCTCTCGCTCTCCTCTCTCTCTCCCCTTTTCTCCTTCTCTCTTCCCTCAGCTCCTGCTCTCTCTGTCTCTCTCCCTCCTCCTCTCGTTCCTCTCTCTCGTCTTCTCTTTCTCGCCTCCTTCTCTCCTCTCCTCTCTTTCTCTTTCTCTCTCTCACTCTTCTCCTCTCTCTCTCTTCTCTCTCCTCTCTCTTCTCCTCCTCTATGCGGCTCTTCGCATTCTCTCTCTCTCTCTCTCTCTCCATCTCTCTTCTCTCTCTCTCTCTCCTCTCTCTCTCTCTCTTCTCTTCTTTCTTTCCTATATTCTTACCAATGTCCTAGCTTCTTACTTTAATCTTCACGGTCCAGCGAAGCGAATTTAAGTGAAATACTCGGAATAGCCCTTAGATTTCGTAGTGCACGCCAGGCCGGTTTCGATAACAGAAGCTTATATGACTTGTGTTCCCTTGATCAAACGGTTTATTTGTTAGCTGTTATGAGAAAGTGTATAGGATTTGAGGCGCAGAATGTATAAACATCGGTTCTAAAATTTAATATGCTGAAAATGTTTTCAAATAACGTAGTAGTACACTTAGAGTTACAGTAAGTTTCAGGCAAGTCATAACAGAAAGCATTCACAAGCACACACACACACACAACACAACACACACACACACACAACAACACACACACACACACACACAACACACACACACACTACACACGCACACACACACACACAGCCCATATACATATATATATATATATATATATATTATATATATATATATATATATATATATATATATATATATATATATATATATATATATATATATATATATATAATATATATATATATATATATATATGTGTATGCAGTGTGTGTGTGTGTGATGTGTGTGTGTGTGTGTGTGTGTGTGTGTGTGTGTGTGTGTGTGTGTATATAATAATAATATATATATATATATATATATATATATATATATATATATATATATATATATATATATATATCCATATATATATATATATCCTATATATTAGTATATATATATATATATATATATATATATATATATATATATATATATATATATATATATATATATATATATATACATATATGTGGTTGTGTGTGTGCGTGCAAGCGTGCGTGCGTGTGATGTCTAGTGTGTATGCATGTAAGGCAGTTTAATTTCCACGAAAAATTAAAAAAAATTCTCTTCAACTCTCCATCTCATCTTCCTAAAGTTTTCCACGTAGGCCTCACCTGAACCGTCTCTGCTCCTTTGTTCACTTGACAGGAACAAGAGGTGGGTGTCGACGCCTGTCCTGTTACAAAGGAGGGTCACAAGTGCATTACTCAGGCAGGTCTATCATGTGTTTTTCTTAAGCTGTGGCCTCAAGTTATTGCATTTACGTAATGGGGGAAAATGGCATCTCTTCTCCTCTTAGAGTAAACGGCTTCTCGTTATCTGAAGTAGAGACGTTTATCAGAGTTTGGAGAAAAGTGATTAAGAGTTTCGTTCTCTCGTTTTTAGTGGAAGCGGAAGACAAGAATTCTCGTTAGACGCGCCGGGAAGTGTCAGGTTCTAGGTTCGAGTGGAATATATATCAGGGAGAAGCACTTGGCGTCTCGGTTTTTTGCTCGTGGTCTTATTGATGTCCGTTCTTCCTTCTTTTTGTCTCTTTTCTCTTCTCGGTTTCGTTTTCCTCTTATTTTTCGATTTCTTTTTCTTTCTTTTTTTCTTTTTCTTATTACTTTTTTGTCGTCGTCATCGCCATCGTTGCTACCATTGTCATCCTCCTCTCTCTCTTCCACTTCTTACTCTATCTCCATTTTTTCACTTTTCCGCCTCCTCTTCTGCGTTCGATCCTGCGCGCTACCAGTGAATGGTAACCCCGGCATTCCTTGTACACATTTGGAGAATTGGAAGCAGACAGTTTGTCACAGCAAAGAATATCCATTGTAACAAATGGAATTGAAACTTAATCTTTTAAAATCTTTAAAAAAATGTTCTTCTTCTTCCTCCTTCCTATCCACCTCCACCACCACCTCTTCCTCCTCCCTCTCAACCTCTTCCTCTTCTTCCCTCCTTCTCCCTATCTACCTCCACCACCACCTCCTCCTCTTTCCTTCTCCTCCTCCCCTTCCTCCTCTTCCTCTTCCACCTCCTCCGCCTCCCCCTTCTCTTCTCCTCATATTTTCTTTGACCGCCAATTTTCAATCATCATCAAACACCATCTACGAGAAAGCACGAGCAAGCGAGTTCAGAGTAAGTTCCAGAGGTTGTTCCCAGAAGCAATAATCTGTCTGGAAGCACTTAAAAGCAGAGATTAATTCTGGAACGGTGCTTAATCACAACCCAAAGAGGACTTAAGGGTGATATCCTCGAGTTTATATACACATGATGGTATTCTTATGTTCTGAAATGATATGTAAGTCGAATAATTGTCTTTTTTTTTCATAATACACACAAATGTATATATTTGATTACAACTTTACTGGTGTTTCGTCCGTCCTTTCATTTGTTCGCATGCTACGTATATATTCTATGTTTCAAGTCCTATTCCATGTTATTGCGAACACACACACACACGCACATACACACATGCACATATCATTTGACGAATCTATGATAATACGATTTTAAATTTCTTATTGTCATCACCATTTTCCTTATTGTTATTATGATTATTATCGTTATCATCGTTATCATTATCACTATTGCAATTGCCGTTATCATTATTATCAGTATCATCATTTTTCTCCTTCGAGGCAAGTACGCAGCATTACAGTAGTTCCAGTGTCAATTTATGCATGTATGATATTTACATGACTATCTGAAGGAGAGCTTAAGAAGGAGGGTAGGAAAGGAAAAGGGGAGATGAAGGAAGATAAGAAAGGGGGAGGGAGAAAAGGGGAAGGGAAGAGGGATAAAAGAGAAAAAGAGGGTTCAGAGATAAAGAGAGGATAGGAGAGGATGGGAAGAGGAAAAGGGAGCGAAGGGAAGGGGGAGGACATAGACAGGGATTAACGTGGGAGACGAGCGAATTCACGGAAGATTTGGGAGTAGGAGCGAGAGACAGAGCCGGATAGGGAAAGGGAAAGGAAATTGTATTAAAGTATGTAATATGTATATATATAGTATATATATATATAATATATTATTATATATATATATATATATATATATACATATATATATATATATATATATATATATAATAATATATATATATACTATTACATATTATATAGGTGCGTGTGTGTGTGTTGTGTGTTGTGTGTGTGTGGTGTGTCCGTGCGTGTGTGTGTGTGTGTGGTGTGTGTGTGTGTGTTGGGTTGTGTTGTGTGTGTGTGTGTGTGTGGTGTGTGTATATTATATAATATATATATATATATATATATATATATATATATATATATATATATATATATATATGATTTTCCAATGGGAGGGGATGGAAAATTAATAAGTAATTACATGTATGTGTTCATAATCGTGTTTATTCCCTCACATATATGATTTTTTTGTCCTTAATCAGCCATGCCCCGGCGTTCTCTCCATAATTCTAATCTACTATGAACAAAACCGAAAAAAAAATGAAATGTAGTTACCCATCCATCCACCAAAAAGTTCTCCATAAAAAATCTTCAAGCGTAAATCTTAATGTAAAGCCCATTTGAAAGCAAAAGTGAATACTATTTCAACGTACTCGCGGAGCACAGGAGCACAGCGTTCACGTGAGGTTGCATTGGGGACGTGCAGGGTTACAGATGGTGTCGATGCACAGGTGTATGCATGCTAGTATATTTATCTATTTACTAATGATACGTTTTACATATATGTGTGTATGTGTGTGTTAGTACGTGTGTGTGTGTATGTGTGTGTGTGTGTGTGTGTGTGTGTGTGTGTGTGTGTGTGTGTGTGTGTGTGTGTGTGCGTGCATGTATGTGTGTGTGTGCGTGTGTGTATGTGTTTGAATCTGTGTATGTGGTCGCATATACATATGTGCTTATGCATCCACACATTCTGTCAGCACTTTCACCGCACCCGCCTCTCACCTATCAAGAGCCTGGCTTGCTTAACTAAACAACGCTTTCGACTCACGCAGATTAATCCCTCCGTTAAGATAAGAATGTGTTCGCACTCCCCCGGGGGAAGGAAAACAGAAAACGAGACTAAATAATTCCGGTTGTTTACCCCGAGGAACTTGATGAGGACGGAGACAAACATGGCGCAGGGAGAGTTGCCTTTCTCTCTCGTGCTCTCTTGCTTTCATTTTCGGTTCATTTTCTTTCTTTTTTTCTTTTTTTTTTTGAGGGGGGGAAGACTTTTTTTGAAGGGGGGATTTTTTAAAAGTTATTTATTTCTATTTCTTTTCCTGTGTCTGTTTGGTTCTGTCTCTCTGACTCATTCTCTCTGTCTGTCTGTGGGTCTGTATGTCTGCCTCTCTATCATTCTCCCTCTCTTCATCTATCTATATATCTGTCTGTCTGTTCAGTTATTCATCTGTCTCTACTCTCTTTCTCTCTCTCTCTCTCTCTCTCTCTCTCTCTCTCTCTCTTCTCTCTCTCTCTCTCTCTCTCTCTCTCTCTCTCTCTCTCTCTCTCTCTCTCTCTCTCTCTCCCTCTCTCTCTCTCTCTCTCTCTCTCTCTCTTCTCTCTCTCTCTCTCTCTCTCTCTCTTCTCTCTCTCTCTCTCTCTCTCTCTCTCTCTCTCTCTCTCTCTCTCTCTCTCTCTCTCTCGCTCTCTCTCTCCTCTCTCCGCTACGGTCAGCAAATTTCCCAGGTACTACAAAATCCTTAGCCATTTTTCTAATCATGGGCTGCACAACACAACCCTAGATAGCCTAGATATTGGCGATAGCTCATCATTAGAGGCTAAATGGAGGTCACTTATTTTCCATTTCAACAAACCAGGTACTAAAGATAAATACGTAGATAAATAGATAGATAGATATATAGATAGATAGATAGATAGATAGTAGTAGATAGTATTATACCGGAACACATCCCACGTTGTCCAAACTAATGTGTGCCAATGTAGCGTATTATCAGGATTTTCATCACGATCTATATACCTCCATGCCAATACATCCCCTCCCCCCCCACTCTCTATTCCCCCTCCCCGCCCTGCGCCCTGCCCCCTGCCCCTCCCCTGCAGTGCTCAGGACCCTCAGATACCTTTGCCAATAAATATTGATTTCCTTCTTTCTAACGTCCATTCTTCGTCCACCGGCTGAAACAGGTCATCACTGGTGGCGCTGGGACGCTTTTCGAGACATATTTACTACGTGAGAGCAGGGATGTTATATGTTTAAGCTTGGAAGGATAGAATAAAGGATGTTATGTGAAGGACAAATTATAGTACGTTATAAAAGGGGTAGAAAATTGTGCGTTATAGATCCATACAAAACTTGATAGTCGAAGTGCATATCAATGCATGTATCGCAAAATGCAGTATAGCATGTCAAGATGCAAAAAAAACGTTCGATGATAAAATATAGGACTGTAAAATGCAGTATGATACATGACAGGAATAATAAAATATAGACCGATATATATTGGCTAACTAGTTAATAATCTATCTCCGTATATCACGATACACGTCGCATATAATTGTAAATAAGGATTATGTAGCATATTCGCAAAAGAAAATAGTGGTACGAAATATGACATCTGCAAAGATCAAAGTCTACGAATCTCGATCACAAGAAATGAATGGAATAACAAGGAGTGCACAAAGGGGAGAGAGCGAGAGAGCGACTGACGGAGCCTGCCTACCTGTTGGTCAAGGGAACGAGGGGGAGGGGAGCGGGGAGAGGGGGTGGAGAAACGACAGCTTGTTACTTAGGAGTCATATTACCCATGTCCCTCCCTCCTCCCTCCCCCACCACCTCCCCTAAGCCACTTGTCCTCCCTACCAGAACCCTTCCCCTCCTCCTTCTTCCCCTCCCCTCCTCCTCTTTCCCTCCATCCGTATCTCCTCCTCCCCTCGTGCCCTCCCTCCTCCTCCCTCCCCTCGTTCCCTCCTCCCTCCCTCCTCCCTCCTCTCCCTCCCCCTGACTCCCCCTGCCAACCCCCTTATGCTCGGGATCATTATTGCTATTAGACGGTCACGAAAGGTAAAGGTGGGGGAGGGGAGGGAGGGGGGCGGCATAGGCTGTGGAGATGGAGGGGGGAAGGAGGAGGAGGAGAAGGGGGATGAAGTAGAAGAGGAGAGGAGGAGAGGAGAAAAGGGGATAGAGAGAGAGGGAGAGAAGGGAGATGAGGTGGAAAAGTGCGTAGAAGAGAAGAAAAAGGGATAAAGAAAGAGTAACAAGATGGAAAAGGGAGGAGGAGGAGGAAAAGGAGAAGGACAGAGGAAATAGAGGGACGGAGCGAGGAGTAGGAAGAGAGGAGAAGGGAAAGCGAAGAAAATAATAATAAAGAAGAAGACGATTGAGAAAGATGAGGCAATTGAATAAAAAAGGAAGAAGGGAGGAAGAGAAAGAATGTAGGATAGGGAAGGGGAGAGTAGGTGATAGGGAAGAGAATAAAGATGGACGAGGTATGGAAAGGGAAGAAGAGGAGAAATGGCAGAAGAGGTGAAATGGGGAAGAGGAGAAAGAGAAGAAGAGAAAGGAGAGAGAAGGGGAAAGAGAGAAAGAAACGGGAAAAAGAGAGGGAGAAAGCAGAGAGGAAGAGAAACGGGAAAAGGAAGAATAGGAGAAAGCAGAGAAGAGAAGAAAGAGAAGAAGAAAGGAGAAGAGGAGAAAGAGAAAGGGGAAAAGAGAAGAGTGAAGAAGAGCAGCAAGAGGAAGAGAAAGAGGGGAGAGAAGGGGAAAGGGGAGAAGGAGAGCTAAGAAGAGCCTCGTCCCCCGCCCGTCGTGGCTCGGCCCGCGTGTACCGTGTCCCGTTGCGGCGTCGGATTGGCCCTAAGCGGGGACGTTCCGGTTTGTGTGTGTGTGCGTGTGTCGTGTGTGTGTGCTGTGTGTGTGGTGTGTGTGTGCGTGTGTGTGTGTGGTGTGTGTGTGTGCGTGTGTCGTGTGTGTGGTGTGTGTGTGTGTGTGTGTGCGTAATGTATGTGTGTGTGCGCGCGTGGCGCGCGCGTGTGTGTGGTGTGTGTGTGTGTGTGTGTATGTGTGTGCGTGTGTGTGTGTGCGTGTGTGTGTGTGTGTGTGTGTGTGTGGTGTGTGTGTGTGTTGCATTGTGGTGTGTGTGTGTGTGTTGTGGTGTGTGTGTGTGTGTGTGTGTGTGTGTGTGTGTGTTGTGTGAGCGGTGTGCGTGTGTGTGTGGTGTGTGTGTTGTGTGTGTGTGTGTGTGTTGTGTGTTGTGTGTGTGTGTGTGTGTGCGTGTGTGTGTGTTGTGTGTGCGCGCGTGTGGTGTGTGGTGTGTGTGTGTTGTGTTGTGTGTGTGTGTGTGTTGGTGGTTGTGTGTTGTGGTGTGTGTTGTGTGTGTGCGTGTGTGTGTGTGTGTGGTGTTGTGTGTTGGTGTTGCGTGTGTGTGTGTGTGTGTGCGTGTGTGTGTGTGGTGTGTGTGTGTAATGATCTAATCTATCTATCTACTATCTACTCTACTATCTATCTTATATATATATATAATTATATTATATAATTATATATATATGTATATATATATGATAATTTTCTAATAATACCTTCGCCTCTCCGATATCGACGATGTTGGCATCAGTTGGATTCCTCTCACTCTGTACAATCCAAAAATATTGTAGGTTTTATTGCGGGAAACCCCGTAGCGGCAAACTTGGCCCGATAGCAGGGCGACGATGTCGGAGGGGCGGACATAATATAGAATATTACCCTAATAATATAACCCACAGTGAAAAATAACCATCGTTATTCAACTATGACTTTCTATCAAGGGGGCTGTGCCCCCTGCGACCGCGCCTAGGACACAAAATATCCCCACGTCTTCACGGCAGGATGAGCGCAACGAACTAAGGATGCAATCGAAAAAGCGCAAAACCGCGCCGAGCCGACAGGGCGGGCCAGCGCGCTCTCTGTTCGTGTATACCTTGTACATCCCTGATTATACTACAAATCGTCTCTGTATACAATGTTGAACTATGGCAGGTAGCATGCTGATTCAGTGGGAAATTTCGAAAGGTAAATGCAATACGTCGCCGCTCCCCCGAGGGATCGGGCCCCGAAAACTGTGCAAACGCTCGAGCTGCCGGAATACGGGGTGGAGTTTGTCTCCTCGGCGGGGTTGGGGACGCAGCTCCAGTGGGGTCGCAGGGCACAGCCCTGCAAATGGAAAGTCAGTGAATTACCATGTTATTTTTACTGTGGTTATATTATATGTTATTTAACCCGCATTTTCCCTGGAACCTTCATGCCCTCCCCTGCTTATCGGGGCCAAGTTTGTTTCGTATTCTAAACGGGGGTTCCGCGCATAAAAAACTATACATTTGTAATGTGGACAAGTGAGAGGAATCCAAGATACCAAAATCGTCGATATCGAGAGGCGAAGGTAAATATAGAAAATTACCATAATATAACATATATATAATAATATATATATATATATATAGTAATATATATATAATTATAAATATATAGTATTTATATATAAAATTGTGTGTGTGTGCAAGGTGTGTATGTATATCTATAGACAGATCAGATATACACACACGCACAACAGCCCATTCGATTGCCGGCGCTGTCGCTCCCGTCCGTGCTCAGTCGTCGGGATGGCTCCATCGCGCAAGGTGTAAAGACGCCTAAAACGCCCGCGGAGCTTTCAAGTGTCAGGAACTCTGTTTTTCTTCTTCTTGGAGACGCCTATCGTTATTCACTCTCCTGTGACTATCTATGCTTTTAGTTTTTTCTCATTTGTCATGTTTATTTCTTGCTCAGTTGTTGTGCT
>NW_020870911.1:126546-131226 GCF_003789085.1 Penaeus vannamei | reverse complement strand
AGGTAGTGGTACTTTTCTGTAATCCTATATAGTTATATTAAAATAAGTGTACATACGGACACGCACATTTTTCATTACAGTGACATAAATATTGATCAAACAAAGCAGTATTATTTTCTAACACGCACGAACACGCTCACGCACATACATACACACAAACAAACACAGATATATGGATACTGTTGACATGCAATTTAATTGTAGATATAGATACATAAAAAGCTATGCACTACACACACACACACACACACACACACACACACACACACACACACACACACACACACACACACACACACACACACACACACACACACACACACACACACACACACACACACACACACACACACACATCTTTTCAAATTTCCATACATCCATCACTCCATATATACATACATATGTACTCGTATTGGCTGTTAATTTACATCTCTTTATGATTGCATATATCTATCTGTCTGTCTCCAATCTATCTCTATCTATAAATTACCAAATTAATCAATCTTTCAATCGAACTGACCATCTATCTACTTATTTGTCTATCTCTGATGATAATGATGATATAAAAAATATGATGATGATGATAATGGTTACAATATGATGGTGATGATGATGATGATGATGATGATGTCTCAATCACGCCATTTTCGCCTTTCTCTTTTCGAAAAGAAAGAATTCCTTGTTTATTGATATTGTGACAGTACGAAGTCGACGGTCTGTGTAGATCAAGTCGACGAATTGCCGAAAGCAGAGGCGCCATTTTGTTTTCTAGGAAAGTTTTTTACAATAACTGCATTTCCCATGTTATCACCACCATTATCATGTTCATCATGACTACCAAAAGGCAAGAATTTTTTGTGAAGTATCACTTTCAATGTTTTACCATAATTTTCTTATCTAGCAGCTTGCTAATCTCAAGCTGAATAGAATTTGCGTTGAGTGCCGAGTACGGAAAATAACACAACAAATAAATAACTAATATGAGAGAATTCGTGAACCAGCCTGGGAAGCTAATTGCAGAAATGACATTCTATTCAGGAGAAGCAGTTCAAATAAAGGTTTAATACTGGTAGAAAAGGCGCCTCAGTGCAAAAGAAAATATCTTGGCAAATATAGTGATGAAATGTAAGCAAAGATTTCGAGGAATATATCTTAATGAACTTCTATCTGTATTTCCACTCACAGATCTAAATCTTTGATAAACTATTGATTTTCGGTTAGTTTGTTTGCCACCGAGATCGTTAATATAAGAATTATATGAAGAACTATTATCGAATTACAAAAACCTTTGTGTAGATTCCCTAAATAAGTAACGAGGGAGCCAGATTTTGGTGAGGATGTGGAGTAGAGACGTGGCCGAGAAACAGGTTGAATAGATTGTTTAAGGAAGAGAATATCTGCGAAAGAGTGAACATGTTTATGTGGGTGAGAATGGACGCGGGCAAGCTTTTATATTCTCACAACACACCGCAACTTTTTTGACGTGTAACCATTATCCTCCCTGTGCAATCTCCCCTTTGCAACATGCCATTCTTCCAAGATTCTCTCCTGCTTTGGACACGCCCGGTCTTTCTATATATATATATATATCTTTTATATTTCATTCGTTCTTTCCATTTCGCTTTCTTCTTTCGTGCTGTTTCCTCCTATTTTTCTTATACACTTATTTTCATCTTCTTCTTCTTCTTCTTTTTTCTTCAGCTTATTCCCATTTCTATATGGGGTCACTGTTCCTCGCTAGCCTCTTCCATCTTGCTCTGTCCATTGCATCTTCCCTTCTGAGTCCCTTGTCTTCCAGATCTTCTTTTAACCTTTCCCTCCAACTTAATTTGGGTCTACCTCTCCTTCTACGCCCATCCACGTGCATTTCCATAACTTGGTTTCCAATATAGCCTTCTTCACTTCTGATGACATGCCCATACCAGTTAATCCTTCTTTCTTGCATCTTTGCACTCACTTCTGTGACCTTGACTGTACCTTTGATGTAGTCATTCCTGATCTTATCCTTCCTCGTGACACCACACATCCACCTTAACATCCTCATCTCTGCTACATTCACCTTCTTTTCATGCACCCTCTTAATTGGCCATGTCTCGCTCCCATAAAGGATAGCAGGTCTCACAGCTGTTTTGTAAACCTTCCCTTTGAGTCTTGCGCTGATCTTCTTGTCGCAGAGTAATCCTGAAAACCTTCTCCATGCCTGCCACCCGGACTGAAGGCGTTGGTTTACTTCTACATCCACTTCACCGTCCTCTGTCACATGTGAGCCTAGATATTTAAAAGCTGGTACCCTCTTAATGATCTCGTCATCCATTTCCACCCCATTTTCCTCCTCAAAATCATTAAATGAGAGGTACTCAGACTTTGTTCTGCTTATCTTCAAGCCTCGGTCCTCCAAAGCCCTCTTCCATTGCGAAAGTTTCTCTCTCAATGATTCTTTTGTATTACACACCAAGACAATGTCATCTGCAAATAACATTGTCCAGGGTGCCTCCTCTCGAATCCCTTCGCTTAGAACGTCCATTATAAGGTCGAATATATACGGACTGAGAGTAGAGCCCTGGTGGAGTCCTACTTTGATGTTAAATTCATCCGTTATTCCGACGCAACTACTAACTTGTGATGTTACATCTCTATACATATCTTGAACCAATCTTACATACTTCTCGCTCACTCCCTTTTCTCTCATGCACCTCCATACCTCTGACCTCGGTACACGATCATACGCCTTCTCGAGGTCAATGAAAGCCATGTGCAGTCCCTTCTGTTTCTCCCTGTACTTTTCCATTGTCTGTCTTAAGGCAAAAATAGCATCTGATGTCTGTCTTCCCTTAACAAATCCAAACTGGTTCTCACTGATGACCGTTTCAGCCTCGATCCTCATTCCAATAGTCCTCTCCCAAAGCTTCATTGTATGCGAGATCAATTTAATCCCCCTGTAGTTAGTGCAGTCCTGGATGTTACCTTTCTGTTTATATATGGGCACAATAGTGCTCTTCCTCCACTCCGATGGAATTTTCTCTTGCTCATATATTTTATTTAAAAGATCCCACAAAACATCTATATACACTTATTTTCATCTATATTTCTTAATCTCCTTCTATGTCTTCTTATTCTTCTTCCTCTTTTCATTCATTTAAAGTTTATAGTTTTCGCACCTCTGCTTTCTATTGCCATCTTTCTCACTTCCTTTCCTTTTATAATCAACAGTTTTTTGGAATTATTCTAGTCAGATTGAAGAACAATTCGAATTAAAAAAATAAACTAAGAATAATCTGCGGAAAGTGTGTCAGATGGAGAATTTTGACAGTGATTCTAAGAAATCCTTTACGTATGTATATGTGTGTGTGTGTGTGCGTGTGCGTGTGTGCGGGGGGGGGGGGGGGGGGTGCGGTGTACGTTTCAGTGTGTATATGTAATCCATTTTTATAATATAGAAATAGAGTGTATATTTCTTCTTGGGTCGGGGGGATGTTCCTCGTAATCAAAAGAAGGAAACACCGAGCTGAATCTCGTAGGTTTTATTCTCAGGAGTTACATGGCGGCGAGAGCACACATCTGTCTCGTATGGTTGACCAGCGCCGACAGACCGAAAATTGGCGGGAAACCTCGCTCACAGGCAATGGTGCTAGGTCACGTGGCCATGGACAGTGTTGCCACGTCACATGCAATATACATATATGGGAGGTCATCAAAAAATAGGTGCATACAATTAGTTACAGAGATACAAATAATAATAAAGAAATATAATGCAAACATAATACATATATTGTAAAGGCTAAACACACTGTATGAGTTTTCACTTATCTACGTATAGATATAAGGAAGAATTGATACAAAAAAGCTGAAGTCGAGCAGGCGAGGAGCAATAAGCTGGACCCAAAAAGACGTCCTCAAAACGGCGGCGAGAACCCTCCCAAATGGTCCCCACCGAAGGCGCCGACAACATGGAGGCAAAAGTGTCTGAATTTTGAATCCGAATGAGATGCGATGCTTATCTCCAAGCATTCAGTTGAATGCACATCGCATTCGTTATCTTAATCCTCCCCTCCCGTTTCTCTTCCTCTCTATTGAAGATAGTAAGTGGAAAAGGAGAAACACGAATCCAAGTAAAAATTAACTAAGAAAAGGAGACGAAGGATTTCAATCGAAAAAGAAAAAAACAAATTGATAATCACCGACAAAAGAACAAGAATGGGCAGTGCATAAGGTAAAGAGAAGAATTCAAAGATTCGAAACAGGTAAATGGAAACAGAAAAGACGGAGAACAAAAGCAGAAAGTAAAATCAATATTTTTGTTTGATTTCCGAACTCGTGGACAATTTGCACGGAGTGATCGAGAGCATCTGCGAATCTCCTTGGATCAAGGCTGTTGACGAGAAGAAATTGCGAGAAGCTGTTCATAGGCAGATGCTAATACACGGAGAGAAAGAGAGAAAAATGGAGAAAAAAGACGAGGATGAAAACAAAACAAAAACAAAGATACACTAGAGACCTATGTGAAGATAGGGAGATGGGATAAATACAAATACAGAGACTTCAGGTACAAAAGCAAAGCAGAAATTTCGTGTGTGTGAACAAGGTATGAACGGAAGAGCGGCGCTGGCCCGCCCTCGTCGGCTCGGCGGGTTTTGCGCCTTTCCCGATGCATCCGGTTCGTGGGCGCTGGATCCTGCCGGG
>NW_020870911.1:109046-114046 GCF_003789085.1 Penaeus vannamei | reverse complement strand
GTACGGCAGGATAGAGCGTTGCACAGTTATCGGCGATCTCGGAGCGGCGGACGTATTACATTTACCTCGTAACATTCCCACTGAATCAGCATACTAACCTTGACATAGTCAGCATTGTATACAGAGACGATTGTAGTATAATCAGGATGAACAAGGTCTACCATGAACAGAAGAGCGGCGGTGGCTGGCCCGCCCTCGTCGGCTCGGCGGGTTTTGCGCCTTTCCCGATGCATCCGGTTCGTGGGCGCTCTTTCCTGCCGCCCCGACATCGTCGCTCCTGCTATCGGGGCCAAGTTTGCCGCTAACGGGGGGGGGGGGGGTCCGCGCAATAAAAAATATATATTTGCATTGTATAGAGATGAATCCAACGATACCAAAATCGTCGATATCGGAGCGGCGGAGCTAATGTAGAAAATTCCCTTAACTATCTATCACCAAGCTGCCGTATTGGCAATTACAAGGACAACAAAAATCAAAGCTAACCAATCACAGTTCCCAAGATGTTTCTCTGGCCAATCACAAATGTTTCCCAATTTGCGCGTCCGCATGTCTCGTCATTTAGTGCGCGTGCGGAGGCGTGCGCGCGCGATCGCACGCCTCGTATTACGAAGACTGACGATCGGCCTCGAGCGTCGCTGTCTGTCTGTCATGAACCGATAAATGAGCCGCTGCAGCTTCATCTTTGTAGTTCCATTATATTTTCCCGACTCTTTAAGATGGCGGTGTCCATCGCCTTTTGTCTACCGCGCTTCGCGTGAGGAGGGAGAGGAGGGAGCGGGAGGAAAGAAGGGAGAGGAGGAAGGGGGGAAAGAAGAGGACAAGAGAAGGAGGAAGAGAGGTGGGAGGAGGGAGAGAGAAATAGAGAGAGAGAGAGGAGAGGGAAAGAAGAGGAGGAGAGAGAAGAAGGAACAGACAGAGAAGGATAGAGAGGGGAGGGAGGGAGGGAGAGGAGAGAGAAGGATGGAGGAGGGAGAGGGAAGAGAGAGAGAGAGGAGAGAGAGAGAGAGAGAGAGAGAGAGGTAGGAGGGAGACGAGAGGGAGGAGGTAGAGAGAGGGGGAGAGGGGAGGTGAAAGAGAGGAGAGATAGAGAGAAGAGGATAGAGGAGGTGAGGAGAAGAGGAGAAGAGAAGAGAGAAGGTAGAGGGAGAGATGTGAGGAGGGAGAAGAGGGAAGAGAGAAGAGGGGAGAGAGAGAGAGAGAGAGAGAGAGAGAGAGAGAGAGAGAGAGAGAGAGAGAAGAGAGAAGAGAGAGAGAGAGGAGAGAGAGAGAGAAGAGAGAGAGAGAGAGTGAGAGAGGAGCCGAGAGAGTGAAGTGAGAGAGAAGAGAGAGAAGAGAGAGAGAGAGTGAGAGAGAGAGAGAGAGAGAGAGAGAGAGAGAAAATAACGATAACCACAAAGAATGAACTCACCTGGCAAACGGACCCTCGTGGCCGCAGCCTCCCTGCAACGCCGACGGAGCCGCGTCCTCTCCAGCAGACGATCGTTGCCACGGCGAGATCCCCACGCAGTGCAGGACGGTTGCCTCTCACAGGAATATCATGCTGAAAGAAAGAGAGAGAGATAGTACATTGCTTTGAGTTCGTGTAAGATGAGTAGTCAATGTGCCCAACCTGGTCACGGCCGTTCAGATGCCCTGCTCAGTCCCGTACATGTGCCATGATGTGTTTTATAGGAGCTGTCCTGCCTGTCAGTCTGAATGCGAGGCAGCAGTCTGTGACACGGTTGATCAGCCAACTTCGCACTTTCCCATGAAGATCCATATCATGCAGTGCTATATCTCAAATCAAATAATAATAATAATAAAACGTGAATATGCAAATGCGGTTTTCTCTGCTAATTTCCATATGAGACTACCCATCAGAAAATGGCGACGACCACGGTGAAAATAACACCGGATATTTACAGGAAATGGGGAGCCCTATTGGGGTAGTTTCTGTAAGGCCGGAGCAGATAGCCGTTTTCCTAGGCGTTCGCATACCTTAGCCTGGATACCCTTATACACATATCAGTTTAACGACCGTCAAAATCACTTGGCTTGGGGAGAAGACACAGCGAGGTAAATCCAAACGAGAGCACAAAGGACCAAAGTGCGGGACAGAGGTCAGGACCAAAGTGATTTTCCTTCTTTTTACTTTCTTTTGCTTTTGGATTTCTTGGCTATCAACCAGCGGGTGTGGCCAAGGTCATTAAGCCAATGGATCCTATTTATTCTTTCAATCTAAATAAGGTCATAAAGTTTTGTCCCTTAGAAAAGCTGTTACTTTACGTTTTTTTTTTTATTTGATAGTATATTGCTGGAGGTAAATTCTTTATTTTCAATTCTAAATTAATTTATTAGGTGTTCTGTGTGGATTATTTTTTGGCATGGTTATTAAGTGGTTTCTGGTTTTGTTGGTGAAATGATAAAGACACGCGCAGCTGAAATAATAATACACACACAGCTGAAATAATAATACACACACTGAAATAATAATACACACACAGCTGGCTGAAATAATAATACACACACACACAGCTGAAATAATAATACACACACAACTGAAATAATAATACACACACAGCTGAACACACACAGGTGAAATAATAAAAACAGACGCACAGCTGAAATTATGATAAAGACACGCACAGCTGAAATAATAATAAAAGGTTTCATTTGGACAGGCTTGAGGGAGGGGCGTGTGCCCAGAGGTTTACCGAGACCATTTCTTGCCGTTTCACAGCTGGCTGACCCTGTACTTCTGCGGGACACCTTCAGGCACGAGATGCTTGATGATGCTTGGTGAACGCCCAAGAACAATACAGAATTTTATCTCGCATGAAATATTTAGGTTTAAAGATATATAAATATCAATTTTGGTTTGGCGAATTCAACGCCATACAAGTAGTGAGACTTGGTAAGTATTACGTTCATGGTTATAATAACCGTTCACATTATCACGTCATACAATTATCTGTCCTTCTTGAATGGTGGTTGGACTTGTAAAAAAAACTAAATTAATAAGAAAGCCTGCGGGACTTAGTCGCAGGTGGCAAAAAAAATATACGTCTGCGGGATGTAACCGCACGTGGCACAGTAATCCATGAAGGTTTAAGTAAATATAAAAGGGAGGTCATGGAAGCTGCATACATCGCCACAGAAAAGAATATGAACACCGCATCGGGCAGGTTTAAAGTATCCAAGGTCGCGGCTGCAATTATGCGCGTAACGAGTGCGAGGTCACAGTCGTCAGGTGATTTACCAGATCCCATGTAGTATATATATGCTATGTATTTTCTCTTATGTATGTATTTCTGATGAAGACGTAATTGAAACCGGTCAAATACATCTCATTCCTAACTTTTCCACATGTCATGGATACGGTTCATATATACATACACACACACACACACACACAGACATATATATATATATATATATATATATATATATATATATATACATACATACACACACACACATATATATATAGACACACACCAACACATTTACAATCAATTTACAAGCCGCGTCCAACCTTCGCTTCCAACCACGAGGATCCCAGAGACGACCTGATGGGCAGGATCATCCTGAGGAAAGCGAGCCAGGTGGCCGTATAGCCTGAGGTGGCGATCATGGATTGTGCAGATAACAGGTCCTGTGCCAGTCTCACGGTGTAACCGTTGGTTGGACACATGGTCCCGCCAACACTACCCCATGATCCGGCGCAAGGACCTATTACAAAAGGCTTCAAGACGAGCCTCCAAAGCACAGGATAATGTCCAGGTTTCACTACCGTATAGCAAAACGCATTATCAGGGCCTTGAAAACACGTAGCTTGGTCCTTCTGCACAGGTACCGGCGTCCCCAAATACTCTTGTCGAGAGAGTTCATGACCCCTGCTGCCAGGCCTGCTGACATCCTGGTCTGACAGCTCAGTTATGAAGCACACTACCAAGGTATGCAAAGCTCTGTGACTCCAATGTCCTCGCCGCTAGCACGTGCCGACCGAACAGGTTCTCCTAGCAAGTCCCTTACAGCACTTTCAGTACCAGATGTTCACTTCTCCTGTATGCATCTTGGTTGGACAGACACGCCTGCTGTGAGGAGTTCCATGTCAGTTTTTAATGTATGCATATTAATAATAATGATCTATACAGGCTTGCTATAAGTCCAATAATCCTTGTTGGAATTCCTCTGTCTCAGGATCTCCCAGAGTGATTCCCGATGCGCTGTGTCGAACGCCTTCTTGAGGTCGATGTCGGCTGCAAACAACCCACGTCCGAACTCACGACGGCGCTCTACAATGACTCGAAGCGCAAGGATACGGTCTATTGTGGACTTACCAGGAGTGAATCCAGATTGCTCCAATCTCTGATGCCTCAGTAGATGGTCTCTGATACGTCTCAGAAGGATGTGGGCGAGAACCATGCCTGATATACTGAGCAGTGTGATGCCTCGGTGATTGCTACAGTCCCAACGGTCCCCCTTCCCTTTCCAGAGAGGGATGACCACACCCCTCAACAGGTCAGAAGGAACGGTATCGGGCCGCCAGATGATAGCCAGGACAGCATGTAACCCCCGCGCCATAGGTTCACCACCAGCCTTTAACAGTTCCGCTGGGATGCCGCAGATATCTGCTGCTTTACCACTCTTCAGCTTGGAGATCGCCCCTCTAACGTCAGTTAGGGAGGGAGGATCCTCACTGGTGGGTGGGTCCGGCAACGGGATCTCGGCACTCCCCGCATCTAAGTTAACTGTTGGTGGGTCAACCTGGTACAACTGCTCAAAAACTGCCCAGCGTTCCCGCACCGCAACAGGATCTGAAGCGATCTGACCACTTACTAAGCGAACTGCAGTCACCTGTGAAGAGGGCTTGGAGTTCAGCTTTCTCAGGGCTTGGTATGCAGGACGAAGGTCATTTACTAAGAAATGGCCTTCTCCCTCCTCTGCAAGTCTCCTAATAAACTGTTCCTTGTCCCTTCTTAACAGAGACTAAGTTTTGCGCACATGAGACCGGTGCA
>NW_020870911.1:85000-95000 GCF_003789085.1 Penaeus vannamei | reverse complement strand
GTTGCTTTTTTATATTATTTCTTTAGTGAAGTCGTGTTCTTTATGTGTTATTCTTGGTTTAGGTTTTGTTGTTACTGTTGTTTAGTTTATGAATTCTTTTTAGTGGTGTTCCTTACATGTTATTCTTGGTTTAGGTTTTGTTATTACTGTTGTTTATTTTATTATTTTTTTTAGTGAAGTCGTGTTCTTTACGTGTTATTCTTGGTTTAGGTTTTGTTATTACTGTTGTTTATTTTATTATTTTTTTTAGTGAAGTCGTGTTCTTTACGTGTTATTCTTGGTTTAGGTTTTGTTATTACTGTTGTTTATTTTATTATTTTTAGTGAAGTCGTGTTCTTTACGTGTTATTCTTGGTTTAGGTTTTTATTACTGTTCTTTATTTTATTATTTTTTTTTTGTTTTGTTTTTTTTGTTGATTTTTTTGTGAAGTCGTGTTCTTTATGTGTTATTCTTGGTTTAGGTTTTGTTATTACTGTTGTTTATTTTATTATTTTATAGTGAAGTCATGTTCTTTACGTGTTATTCTTGGTTTAGGTTTTGTTGTTACTGTTCTTTATTTTATTATTTTTTTGTGAAGTCGTGTTCTTTACGTGTTATTCTTGGTTTAGGTTTTTTTATTACAGTTGTTTATTTGATTATTTTTTAGTGAAGTCGTGTTCTTTACGTGTTATTCCTGGTTTAGGTTTTGCTATTACTGATATTTATTTTATTATTTTTTTGTGGTCCTGTTCTATACGTGTTATTCTTGGTTTAGGTTTTGTTATTACTGATGTTTATTTTATGAATTCTTTTTAGTGAAGTGTTCTTTACGTGTTATTCTTGGTTTAGGTTTTGTTAATACTATTGTTTATTTGATTACTTTTTATGAAGTCGTGTTCTTTATGTGTTAATCTTGGTTTAGTTTTATCTTATTACTGTTATTTATTTATTTTTTAGAGAGAGACTTGTGATATATCTGGGTATCGTGATTTCATTAAGGTTTGATTTGAGAGAAAAAAAAGTTGGGAATATGAATGTCTATAAGTAAATTGTTTAAAAAAAAATTGACTAGCAGTTCTAAATTATGTTTGCCATTTTTCAGGAAAGTTAGATTTGTAAATTTGATCAAAACACAAATTTGCATAGTCCCCTGTTTTTTCACCCCTTTTAATGAATCTAAACCTCAGACGCCATGGCTACTTTGGAGGACCGCATCCTCGGGGAGAAGCTAGAGTATTATTGCAGCAGTTCGGAAGACGAGAGCGAAGATGACAACGAGGAGGATGAGGAGTCTGGGTCGCAGACGGCAGTTAAGGATGCGAGTCTTGAGCCACCTCCGGAGACTGAGCTAAGGAGCTGGGAGGGATCATCCACTAATGTGAGTGGTTGGCATCTTTCTCTCTCCCCTTTTTCTGTCTCCTTTTTTTCCTCTCCAATTTCTGTCTCCTTTTTATCTCCCATTTCTTTCTCTTTTTTTTCTGTCTCCTTTTTCTCTTTCCTTTTCTCTCCATTTGTGCTTTCCCTCTTCTCTCTACAGCTTGTATCCCTCATCTCTCTCTCTCTCCCTCTCTCTCTCTCTCATCACACACACACTCACACACACACACACACACACACACACACACACACACACATCACACATACACACACACACACACACACACACACACACACACACACACACACACACACACACACACACACACACACACACACACACACACACACACACACACACACACACACACACACACACACACACACACACACACACACACACACACACACACACACACACACACACACACACACACACACACACCCTTCTTAGCTCTTTTCCAGTACATGAATGTCTCCCCTCTGCAGTGTTTATCCTCTTCCCAGATACATATTAAGATCTGTTACTTGTTGAGCAATTAATGAACTCACAATGGGGCATCCGGGTCAGTTGGGTAAAAATCTTTTATTTGAATGATAGGGTACAGTCTCATCTCTTTTCAGACTGGGCCCAAAGGCGTGCTGAAAGACTGGCAGCGTTTCAAACAGCTGGAGACGGAAAAACGCAAAGAGCAAGAAAGAGAACGCCTTGAACTTGCAAAGAAGTTGGCTATGAGCTGCAGGTCACATGTAAGATTTTTTATTTTTTTTATGAATGCTCATTCTGATAGTGTTGGTGAATTCAAAATATTTAGTATTGAACTATATAGACCAGTGACTTTTTTTTGGAGGGTGGGGGATCTAGTATTGTATTTTTTTTTTTTTTCCTTTTTTTTTTTTGTTGTTGTTGTTGATTTATTTTCCCTTGGTTAAGTGTCAGTATTCAGTCATCTCAGTATTTATTCTTTGAATTTGATTTCCATCAATACATATTTATTGTTGACCTCGCATCACATAAAAAATTAAAACCAACTAAAAAGAGAATATGAGAATAAGTTACATGCTTCCTGTCAGCAATTTTTGAAAACTTTCGAGATTTTTTTCCAATTATGCATCATCTGCAACCCTTTGTCGAAGTAGATTTTGGGACTGCTGTTCATTTTACTCTAATTTTTAATAGTTAATTCCTAAAAGCAAGTGGTATGAATTGATCCTAATTTGAAATGTAACATATTAGCTAAATATTATCAATAGAAATGAAGAGAAATAATTTCTGGTGTTTTGATAAGGATATGTTCTTCTTTTGGCCTCCATCTAGACTGTATTTGATGAGGATTTGGCAAACAAAAGAACACAGGGTTAAGGTTTACAATAGGACCGCACCGGCTAGGAGAAAATTGAAGATCATAGCGTTGTAGGCGGTGAAAAACTACATTCATTGCTATCAAAATTGATTTGCAGAAGCGAACCTGTTCGCGTTAAATGACGAAAATGTGGCATGCAGAATGCCGTGCGGGGACTAAGTCCCCATGAGCCTCCAGTGACTAAGTCCAACTCCCTTCGCATCACAGCAAACCACTTAGCTACGCAGGAACTCAACATGAACTGTTTTAGCGCATGTAGCTCGTGACGTCACGACAAATTTCTTATAAGTGCACTGTAGTAAAATGCTTTTCTGTATTCTAATTTATATGAAAGTTTAATGAAAAACGCATTTATCATATGTTCATTCCTTAAATACACGATGTGATCGATTTTACCATATATGTACCATAGTTTCATTAGAAATACACGGTACATCCATACTTGCGCATCGCTGCCCTCTCCCGGCAAATTTGAGAGTTCTTTTGTCACAGTTCTCGTTGTTTGTTCCAAAGGTGAAGGTTGTTTACGGCGCTACTTGCGTTTCCGATTTTTCCAAGTTTGCGGTGAAATTGATCTCACTGAAATTGTTACAATATCGGGGATAACACGAAACTCAGTGAAATACAATAATCGTGTTCCAGTTGTAGAATTTCGTCTCTGGTTCATTACTTCCCAACCGCCATCCCCTCAACTTCAAGGTAAACTCATTTTGCACTTCTAAATGTAGTCAGTGGCGATCTAGAGGCACCGGTAGGGAAGCTAGGTAATCAGGAGGGGGTCCAGGGGTGGAGCCCCTGGTAGGGAAATACGGCAATCGGGAGTGGGTCCAGGGCAAAGCCCCGGTAGGGAATACAGCAATCGGGAGGGGTCCTGGGGGCATAGCCCCTGGGTTAGGAGGGTTTCTTGGTTCATATGGCGATCCTACTGGTAGTTTGTGTGTTTAATATGTGGTTCACTCGCTCGTTCGTTCGTGCAGCACTGTGTCAAATCATCCGTGACCGAATTTCTCTCGTGTTTTGACATTTTCCACTTTCTTTGTCATCTGAAATACTATCCTTGGCTCAGATTTTCAATTTCCTATATTCTTTTGCATTTTAAAATGCAATCGGGTGCGGTCCTATCGTAAACATTTACTGAACACAGGAAGACTGAGGCATCTCCACCTCCTACTACTAAGATTATATTATCCTTTCTTTTTGGTTGTTTATTAGAACTCTATCAACCTAAACCCCATCCAAATCTCAAAACAAGACAAAGCAATCCCTAGACCTTCTTGCCATGTCCTTCAGTTGGTTCTCTGCATTTTATTTACATTAGATAATATATGGGAATGAAGCCCACTAGCTTTTGACAGCTCCTGCCCAATTTAAAAATTTCCACAGATATATCTGTGTATTGTAACAAGAGGCAAACAGTTCAATCTGATTACTTCACCGCACTCATATGGCCCAAAATACAGACATTAGGCTTAGCGAGTCTTTTCCGTCACCCTGGCCTTCAGGCAAAATGCTCATGATGGCAAGTTTACATCACTCGGCCCACAACCAGATTTTCCCATGGTGGCAGGGTCACACACCTGCCCCTCAAGCCAAATTTATTCATGATTTGATGGTCACGTCATCCAGGTAGATGAGGTTTAGAGAGCACAGTATATTGCTAGGGTTTAGTATAGAATTCATAAGGAAAACTGGCAGATTGAATACTTTTGGGGATTATAATCCAAGAAAGAAGAAAAGAAAGAATTAGAAAAAATAATGATACACACCTGCATATGCATATCACTTGAAAATGTATTTGTCAGATATTGTTAATTTATACACAGAATAACAAAATTTTCAATAGGCACAAACAGAGAACAAGCAACATAAGACCCATTCTATCATCTCTGTGCAATTCCTCAACAGCTGGATGAAGAAAAAGACAAAGAAAAACAAAATGAGGAGGAGGAGGATGTGGACCGCCTGATTGACGAAGAGTTCCTGCGGCAGTACATCTCAAAGAGGATGGAGGAGATGATGGCCACAACTTCAACTAAGTAAGTGAACAAAATTGTTTATTCATTTGCTTGGAGTTTCAAGGATGTTGTTAAACTTTTTGGCAAAGTCCAGATAAAGAAAACTTAATGTTTTATAAAAAAGCATATAAAATTCTTGTAAAAAATCTCTTTTTCATTAGCCTAGAGAAACCTTTTTCTTCTTATTTTTTTTAAAGCAATTTTCTTCTTTCTTTCTTTCTTTCTTTTTAAGACCTTGTAAGTGTTTTCTTTCTTTCTTTCTTTTTCTAATAATCTAAGCAGTTCCTAATACTTTCACTGGTTGTCTAGGAAAATCTGTTCAAGTGGTTTCTAGTTCCCTTTGCTAATGTTGTAGGGAAAGCTAGTTAGTGGTTTCAACTTACCTTTCCAAATCATATGGTGAAAAGGTTGTTTATGACTAACTGCTTTTAGAATATAATTTTTCTTGATGACAGAGGATCCAGTGATGAGAAATTTCCACAAAGAAAATTTAGTTGATAAGGATAGTGATAAGAAAAGGAAAGTACAGAAGTACAGTAAATGGTCATGACAGAAAATGATGCTTCATTAATTGCTTATAATAGTTTGATGTTTTATGGTATGAATTAAGGACAATGATTTGAATTCTTTGAGGAATCCTATAGTGGATAATTTTTTTTTTTTTTTTTTTTTTCATAATTTAAAGATCACATCTACCAGACTACTTTAAGGCTTGTAAATCCTTTTTAAACTCCTCTAACTGTCACACACATGATAAAGAAATGAGGTTTGACTGACAGGATGAGACGGAAGTGCTGTAACTAATTTCTTACAAGTTCTTACAAGAATTTATTTTTTGACCCAGTCATTCATCCACAGGGCCCAGTTTGGTACATTGATTGCGCTCGATAATGGAGACTCATTCCTCGATGCCATTGACAAAGAGGACAAGGAGGTCACAATAATTGTTCACATATATGAGGAAGTAAGTTGCTAAGTCTTTTTAATAGCTGTGTTTTAGTTCAGTTTTGTTTTAATCCTCACAAAGTGTCTCAAGAGATCTGTGTGGGGTTTTATGCACAGTTTGCCCTGGATGTAGTGAGTTTCTAGTAAACCTAATAACAGTTTTATTGTTTTTCTATCATGCAGCCTTAGCCTTTCTTGATAAAAAAAATCTTGTGTTACTCCTCATAACAGGTTATTTAGGGTAACTCTTATGAATTACGTTTCTGAGTTCAATGTTACAAAGGCTTTATCTTGTTATACAACCTTAACTACACTTTATTAGGATGGTATTTACTTCATTTCCACAACCTAGTTTATAATCTAATTGTTTAATGTATTTTTATTATTTTTTGTTATTATTTTATCTTGCAGGAAGCTGCAGGATGTGAGGCCATGAATGGTTGTCTGGCTTGCTTGGCTCTGGAGTATCCACATGTCAAATTCTGCAGATTACATGCAACAGCAGCTGGTGTCAGCAGTCGTTTTGTAAGTTGTTTAACCAGTCCTGTTGCCTGTGTTTTCATTGTCTTTACTTTAGAATATATTTTTGTTGTTGACTTGAGCTGATGTAGTATTTGTTACTGCATATGCACTCATGGAGATGATACTGAGTTTGAGCTTTTCTGGCTTTGGCATTCAGAGTTTGAATAATAAGAGAGAAAGAAAATGCAATTATTTTGTTCAATTTCCAGAAAGTGACAGGTCTACCAGCATTGCTGATCTACAAGAGTGGACAGATGGTGGGCAACTTTGTCCGCCTCACAGATGAATTTGGGGAAGACTTTTATGCAACAGATGTGGAGTCATTCCTTATAGAGTAAGTAGTAGAGGTAGTTTCTTTTTTGACAGTACAGATATTAAATTTTCTTTTTTTTACTTGTGTGCTCTTTATCACTGTGTATATCAGTGTTGCTGTGTGTATCAAAATGTATATCAATGTGTATGGAGAATGCAGATATATCTGCACATAGAATCTGTATCTGTAGACATGTATGTGGTTAGTGTACATTTTCTACTTGTATAGAGAGTATACATTTGTAAACATGTATGGAGATTCCACTTAGAGATCTCACCGTTAAACTGTTGCCCATCATCCCAAACAGAAATCAATCAGCCACTGTTTAACGACACAGCCATTATTCTCTCCCCCAACAGACATGGAATGCTCATCGACAAGACCCTGATCCCCCCAGGAGTCACCATCAAGGGACCCTCTATCATGAAGGAGGATGAAGACAGTGACTTCAGTCTGGAGGACTAACCCCCACAGCCTTTCCTAGAGGCGTATGGTTAAGTTCCTCCCTCACCTCGTCTCCTCCACTCTCGTCTTCCTCGCCGGTATATACCCTCGATGCCAGTCTCAGTCACAGCCATAGGAGGGTTCTCTGTCCTTGTACATTAGGATTTCTCAGTTTTTGCTTGACTTGGGTCACAATGAAAATTTGTGTTCTTGGTTATCATTTTTTATTTAGTTGCCGTCGTTTTATTTTGTGTTTGTGGAAGAAACGTTTAATTAAAGAGTGACTGAAGACCCACAGTGTGAATATAAGTTTGTGTTAACAAAACTAAAGCAATTCATTTTATAAATCTTTATCTATATCTATGTGTCTATTGCTCATTCTAGCTAGCTATCTGTCTACCTATCCATCTATCTCTATCTGTCTGTTTATATAGATAGATAGATAGAGATAGATCAAAGGATATTAGTACTTTTTCTTTTACTTTCTCTTCTTCATGATCATCATCATGTCCATTTCATTATTCCAAGTTAGATTCCATGTGATTACTCAGAAACAATGGAAAGTGCTATTGTATTTTACCACTAACACCATTGCAAAGATCTCATGTGTGTGTGTGTGTGTCTGTGTGTGTATATATACATATATATATATATATATATATATATATATATATATATATATATATATATATATATATATATATATATATATATATATATATATATATATATATATATATATATATATATAATGTATATATATACACACACTCTTTGAAAATATATGAGTAACTTCAATCTAATAGGTAAGGCTGTGTAACAAAAGTTTGTTGCTCCTGTTCAAACAATGTGAATTACCAAAATCTTTCAAAAGACTGTGCATAGTGTAAGGAAATTAGAGAGGCCACAGTGTATAATACTTTTTTTAATGGCATTTATTTGATAACAGACTGGGTGTGCTGTTGTTTCTGTGCATGGTCTGATTATATGCTTAAAATGTACCAGATTGCTCACTGTCTTACTTACGAAGACAGTTCCTGAATCTCTCATCTTGTGTCCTTACCTGTAAAAGTGACATCGCTGATAAGTCCTTACAATCAAGTTTTGGTTTTCCTCCTTTCCTTGATTTTTTTCCAGGACCTAATGTGCCACTTGTAAAAATCTTTTGACTAACAACTTGAAATTTATATAGTAATAATGTTCAACATAATGTGGTACAATAAACATATATAATGTATGTAAAACTGACAAGAAATATTTTGTAATGATATATGCAATACAAACTAAATGTTAACTTAGGAATATTCACTAGAATACCTTCTAATTTTGTGGAAACTTGAGTGCAGTATTATAGAAATGAGATATAGAGATATAGTTCTAAAATTACACAACTGCTAGGAATATTGTTAGAATACTTATTATTTTATCATCTGATGCATCCTTATTATTATTATTATTAATTATTATTTTTATTATTATTATTACTACTATTATTATGATGATGATGATGATCATTATTGTCAATATTAACCCAATAACTCCGAATGTCCATGGAGATCACATAGCCAGCTCCTAGGGAAATGCTTGTAGCTGCCTGGCCGTTGCTCAGGTTTTATTTTCCGCTTCAGCCCATGCCATGTAATGCATTGTGCTCTTTATTAGTTTTATGTACTTTCTCTATGACCATATTGTGAAATCTTTTAGTAATGTGATGTGCAATGTCAAAGTTGTTATTGACTGATGTATGTTATATGACTATACTATCTCTTCATGTGGTTTACACTTTGTAAAGGAAGTAATATGGTTTTGTGGGGTGATAGAGTTAGATTTTTGTTGAATTTTTCATTCTTTTTGTTGAACTACCTTGGAGATGATACCCAGGTCATGCTGGGAATATACTACCCAAAGTACTGACTGACCCACTTTTGTGTAGGGTATACATCTACAATAGCTCACATGCAGGCTATGTTCTGAAGGCCGTTAACTCATACCACCTTTGCTCTTTGCACTGTGATGGTGTTAACAACCGCCATGTCAAGAAAGTAGAACCAAACCTTCATTTCTCACTTGATGGATTTGTTGCAGTCATACCTGACTGAGCCGAGACTGTAATTTTCAGGGTAGCTCCTTAGATGGGCACAGCCATAAATATGGCAGTGACATAGAAGCTGGTTAAAGGCTTGGATTTGCTATCCAGATTCAGAATGTGAACCCTAAGACATTTAGAGACTTCAAAGCTCTATTTTCTGCTCATGCCACTTGAACTTGGGTTGTCCAGGAATGTTCCATTCCCACACAAGCCTCAGTAGCAGTCACTCCTGTTATATTGGGGCACATAATTCAGCTCAGGAGTTATCACTGCTGTTGGCGTATTTGGCAGCAGGAGCTTAAGGAGCAACACCAGAAAGAAGTAAGATTTTGATCATTTAGAAGGTATCTAAAGGGAAGCAGAAAAAAATTATCAGGATTAGGTCACCCCTTCTTATAGAGATTTCTGACCAATTAGGTCACACCAAAAGGGCCTTTAAATCATGGCATGACCTGGAGGCATGACCATTCATACCATGGCATGAACTGTCTTGGCATATGGAGTTATAAGATTAATTATTAGGATTGTCATTGTTATTCTCATCATTCTTATTTTTCTCTTCATTATCATTAATCATATTATTATTGTTTTACTATTATTATTTGTTTTATAAATTAATTTTTCCATTTTATGTGATATCTCTGTATGAGGATTTTGTCTGATTTATACATTGATAGTACATAAAGTAGAGACTAGAAGTAACCCTGAGACTAAGAAAGTGGTTATAGTCTGGACTTCTAGAAATATTTGAGAGGACTGCATATGTTCTAACGAGTTTTTCATTTTATTACCATGATCATGTGACTGTTGCTAGAAATGTCTTGTTAATATTTACTTTCACCTTACAGGTCCAGATTTTATTAATTTATTTATTCATTTCACTACTTCCTTGGGAGAGCAGGAGTATAGAGAATGAAGGAGGGTGAACCTATAGTTGGATTAAAAGAACTAA
>NW_020870911.1:70000-75000 GCF_003789085.1 Penaeus vannamei | reverse complement strand
GGGCGAGAAGGCGGCGTTGGCTCCTCCCAGAAGGGCGTCCAGCGTCTTGTACTTCTCCACGACCGCCCGCACGCCCTCGTCCCCCCGCCCGCCAGGTTGCGTCCCCCGTCGGTTGGCTTGGCGTTGGAACTGGTGGATGGTGAGAGAAGGGAGGGAAAGAAAGGTGGAAGAGGAGGAGGAAAGAAAGGTGGAGGAAGGAGGAGGGAAGAAAGGGGAGGGAGGAAAGGAAAGAAAGGTGGGGGAAGGAGGAGGAAAAAAAGGTGGGAAAGAAAGGTGGGAGGAGGAGGAGGGAAAGAAAAGTGGAAGGGGGGAGGAAGAGGTGGAGGAGGAGGAGGGAAAGAAAGGTGGGAGGAGGAGGAGGGAAAGAAAAGTGGAAGGGGGGAGGGAAAGATGTGGGAGGAGGAAGAGGGAAAGAAAGGTGGAGAGGAGAGGAGGAGAGGGAAAGAAAGGTCGAAGGGGGAAAAGGGAAAGAGAGGTGGAAGAAAAAAAAGAGAGAAAGAGAGGTGGAAGGAGGTGGATGAGGAAAAGAAAGGAAAGAGGAGGATGAGGAGGGAAAGGAAGGTGGGAGGAGGAGGAGGAGGGGCGAAAGAAAGGTAGAAAAACAAGGGAAAGAAGAAAATAAGGAAAAGAAATCAAGGAAGATGAAAGAAAAAAGGAAAAATATGGAAGAAGAGCAAGAGAAAAGAGAATTACACAAACCAGAGGAAGAAGAAGAAGAAGAAGAAGAAGAAGAAGAAGAAGAAGAAGAAGAAAAAGAAGAAGAAGAAAAAAGAAAACAACAAAAGGGAATCAAAGGTTGAGAAAGGATAGATAAGCAAGGAAATAATAGCAAAGAAAAGGGAATAGGAGAGGGAAAATAAGAAAACGGAAATAGCCAAAGGAAGGCAGCCTTTATATTTTTAATTAGTTTTTCGACTTCCTTAAATACATGTTCCATAAGCCTATTGAACGTAGATTATGGGAACAGATGGTATCGAAATGAATATGAATAAAATAAGTAATAATTGAAAGAAGAAAAGAAAAAATAAGTATGAAAGGGAAATAGTAAGAATGAGAAGTAAATAATAATATTGAATAGAAATAAGAATAGCGACAATGACGACTATGTCTCCGAACCAAACACTAGAAACAAATGAAAGAAATAAAAAAAGATAAAAGTAAACATTTAAAAAAGCCAATGCACTCACCGCCCACGCACCCCCCTCCGGCGTGGGCGTGGCGGTGGGCGTCGCCAGGTCACGGCAGTCCTTCGCCACGCTCTTGAAGGCGCGGGCGAGGCAGGCCACGAAGAAGGCGTAGAGACATGAAGGGCACGTGATGCTCGGGATGCTCACGAACCAGAACACGCCGTCGGCCACTGCAGGAGGGAGAGAGAGGGAGAGGGGTGAAGGTAGGAGAGGGGGATGGGGATAGAAGAGGGGATGGGGAAAGGGGAGAGGGGGGAGTAGGGTGGTGAAAATAGGAGAGGGAGATGGGGGAGGGGAATGGGGAAGGGGGGAGGGAGGGAGAAGATGGGGTGGGAGGGGAAGGAAGGGGAAGGAAGGAGAAGGAAAGAGATAGGGGAAGGGGAAAGGAGAGAGTGGAAGAGGGTGGTGAAGGTGGGAGGGGGAGATAGGGATGGGGAAGGGGAAAGAGAGAGGGAGAGGGCGGGTGAAGTGGGGAGGAGATGGGGAGGGGAAAGGAGAGAGAGGGAGAGGTGGTGCTGGGAAAGGTGGTTTGGTGAGAAGGAAAGGGATTAGGGGGATGAGGAAGGGAGGGAGGGAGAAGGGGAAGTTGGAAGAGAAAATTTTCAGGATTTGTTTTGAATCGTTCTTGGTTTTGGCTGGCTTCCGTTTTTTTTTTTTTTTATTTCTTTCCTGTCTCTTTAATGTGTCTCTGTCTCGCCGTTTCTTCCTCAATCTCTCTCTCTCTCTCTCTCTCTCTCTCTCTCTCTCTCTCTCTCTCTCTCTCCTCTCTCTCTCTCTCTCTCTCTCTCTCTCTCTCTCTCTCTCTCTCTCTGCTCATTTTTTATTGTTTTATTATTTCATATATTAAAAAAAAATAATCCTGTATTAACTTTAAAGATAGTGTTCGGATGCGTTGCTGATGTTCGGATATTGTAATGAAAATTGTAATGAAATGTGAAAGTAAACGCCGTAGACTTTATCACCAGTCTGTCCATGGCCCTCGTACATTTAATTTGATTTTGTATTTTTTCTTTCTTTCTTTCTTTATGTTTATTATTTTTTATTTATTTATTTATTAGTTTTGCTTAAAGTTTTGTGATATACAGGTGTGCTATTTTAACTTACCCTTTGTAGGAATAGTTGTAATGTTGGCGCCACTGATGGGGTACTTCCTGGGTTTAAGACCCTGGCCATTGCACCTAGGGGGGGGGGTTCTCAGTTTAGGGTTTTTTGAAGAACATTGTGGTTGTCGTGTGTTGTGTGTGTGTGGTGTGTTGTGTTGTGTGTGTGTGTGTGTTTGTTGGTGTATGTGTGTGTGTGTGTGTGTGTGGTGTGTGTGTGTGTGTGTGTGTGTGTGGTGTGTTGTGTGTGGTGGTGTGTGTGTGTGTGTGTGTGTGTGTGTGTGTGTGTGTTGTGTGTGTGTGTGTGTGTGTGTGCGTGTGTGCGTGTGTTGATGTGTACACATAGATACACATGCATAGTTGTAAATCATGATGGAAAGGTAGGAAACAGGTTTCCTCTGTATCATGGGCATGATGAGTGTGTTTGGTCTTTGCTGGTGTGGCTTTATTCTAGTCCATTGTAGTGTATAATATTTATTTTATTATTATTATTAATTATTATTTATTATATATTATTATTATTATTGATTATTTATTATTATTATTATATTTAATAATTGTCATGATGGTCCGACAAGTTTTAGTCTTGTCATTGTTTGTGCATGTTTTTTTTAATTATCGTTATGATGATTACAATGATGGCACGACTAGTTATTATTAATGGTATTAGTATTAGTATTCCTGCAGCTATATTAATGCTGTTATCATTACTCTACCGTATATTGCTATCAGTATTAGTTCAAAATTTGTCGCATTTGTAGTACTATTAGGGAAGAAAATAGTAGTATATTATTGTTATTATTTCTGTTATCATTATTTGCTGTTGCAGCTGTTTTCATTACTATCAAAATGTTTATAATTTTCATCCAAAATTTGCCACGCCTCCCCTCCCCCCAAAAAAAAAAAAATCATATATAATAGTAGATAGATAGATAGATAGATAGATAGATAGATAGATAGATAGATAGATAGATAGATAGATAGATAGATAGATAGATAGATAGATAGATAGATAGATAGATAGATAGATAGATAGATAGATACTCACCCAGGAAAATGACCATGAAAGCGACCAGGACAAGTTGCTGCAGGATGTAGGATGAGGGCGCGTTCCCCCCCTCGCGCTCCCACCTCCCCCACCGCTCCAGGAAGGCGCAGATTCGGGGCGCCCTCTGCAGCATCCCCAGCTGTGCCGGGGGTGGGCGTGGGTTACTAGGGTTGGGGGACGCACGCAACACACGCACACACCACACGCACGCCACGCACGCACACGCACACACACGCGCACACGCACACGCACAGCAACGCGCCACACCGCACACGCACACATACGCGCACACACGCACACACAACGCGCACACGCACACATACGCACACGCACATACGCGCACACGCGCACACGCACACGCACACGCACCACACACACACACACACACACACACACACACACACCACACACACACACACACACACACCACACACACACACACCACACACACACACACACACACACACACACACACACGCACACACACACATACACACACACATATATGTGTGTGTGTATGAGTGTGTATGGTGTGCGCGTGTGTGTGTGTGTGTTTCCTTGTGTGGATAGAGAGAGAGAAAGAGAAAGAGAAAGAGAGAAAAGAGAAATAGAAACATAGAGGGAGATAGACTAAAAAATAAGTACCTAAAAAGCTCACACAGACACCAGAGACAAAAGGAAAATGAACATACCATGTTGACAAGTGCCATGACAGGTCCCGTGACAGTCATGGAAGCTGTCACGAGCTCGTCCGTCTGGAGTCCCCGGAGGTAGTCGCTGCCTCGACCATAAATGACCCTGGGGAGGAGTAGGGGGTTTGAGGGAAAGGGAGGGGGTGGTGGAGAGAGAGAGGGAAGGGGGAACGGGAGAGCGAGAGGAGAGAGAGCGGTGGTGGGGGAGGACAGAGGAGAGACGAGAGAGGAGGGAGAGAGAGAGAGGGAGGGAGAGATGCAGAGAGGGAGGGAGAAGGAGAGAGAGAGAGAGGAGGAGAATAGTAGAGAGGCAGGGAGGGAGAGAGAGAGAGGGAGGGAGAGAGAGAGGAGGAGATTAGAGGGAAGAGAGAGGAGGGAGAGGGAGAGAGAGGAGAAGAGAGAGAGAGAGGGAGAGAGAGGAGAGAGAGAGGGAGGGAGGAGAGAGAGAGAGAGAGAGGGAGGGAGGGAGAGAGAGGGAGGGAGAGAGAGGAGAGGAAGGAGAGAGAAAGAGAAAGAGAGGGAGAGAGCGAGAGAGGAAGGAGAAGAGGGAGGAGATAGAGAGGGGAGGGAGGAGAGAGAGGGAGGGAGGGAGAAAGAAGAGGGAGGGAGAGAGAGGAGAGAGAGAGGGAGGGAGGGAAGAGAGAGGGGAGAGGAGAGAGAGGAGAGAGAAGAGGGAGGGAGAGAGAGAGGGAGGGAGAGAGAGAGAGAGGGAGGAGAGAGAGATGAGAGAGGGGGAGAGATGGGAGAGAGAGAGAGAGAGGGAGGAGAGAGAAGAGGAGTGAGAGAGGGAGAGAGAGAGATAGAGAGGGAGGGAGAAGAGAGAGAGGAGGAGAGAGAGAGAGAGAGAGAGAGAGGAGAGAGAGAGAGAGAGAGAGAGAGGGGAAGAGAAGAGGAGAGAGAGAGAGAGGGGAGAGAGAGAGGGAGGAAGAGGAGGAAGCAGAGAGATGGAGGAGATAGAAGAGAGAAGAGAGGA
>NW_020870911.1:47500-65000 GCF_003789085.1 Penaeus vannamei | reverse complement strand
ATTTTTGCTGTTTTTTTTCGTTTCCCATAGGAAAGGTCATCCATGCAAATATTTCTTTTTTCTTTTTACTCCTTACTTTTCTTTTTTCTTTCTTTCTTTCTTTACCAGCATGTCTGTAGAGTGCTATTACCCTCTCCTTTTGTTTATATATTTATTTATTTATTATGCGTATTAATATGTGATATCATAGTCTGCATCTTTTTATTCCTAACTTTTCGTCTTTCGAGGTATTTTGAGTGATAGTGCTATTACCCTCCTCTTTTATTTATTTATAATTAGGATAGTGCTATTTATTTATTTATCATTAGTACACGATAGTGCCATTCTCTTTTATTTATTTATTAGCACCGATAGTGCCATTACCCGCCTCTTTTATTTATTTATCATTATTCCACGTATTAATACATATATATCTGCATTTCCCAGGCGGCGACCCAACAGGCACGGGGCGCGGGGGGGCCTCCATCTACGGCAAGCACTTCAACGACGAAATCCACGACGAACTCAAGCACACGGGGGCCGGCCTGCTGTCCATGGCCAACGCGGGGCCCAACACCAACGGGTCCCAGTTCTTCGTGACCCTCGCGCCGACGCAGTGGCTGGACGGCAAGCACACCATCTTTGGTGGGTTAGGTGGGGGGTTGAGAGGGAGGGATGGAGGCAGGGAGAGGGAGAAGGGGTTGGTTTTGTTGGTATTGTTTGGGCATTTGTGTACTGTGTGTTTTTTTTTCTTTTTTTTTTCTTTTTTTTTGTGGGTAGAATATTGGGTAGGATTTAATTGTGTGTGTGTGTGTGTGTGTGTGTGTGTGTGTGTGTGTGTGTGTGTGTGTGTGTGTGTGTGTGTGTGTGTTGAGACCGTCCAGTTATTTCTGTTTATTATGCGACCGTTGTTGTCTTTTTAATATCCATGTATATAAGTGTAAATGCATTTTTTTTTTTAAATGTCAAAGTAATATGAATTTATCCATATAATCAGGATGAAATTAGTAAATAGTAGTAGTAGTAGTAATCAGATATAGTAATCATCATCGTTATCACCACCATGACCATCATCATCAATCATCAATCATCAATCATCAGTCATCATCATCATCATCATCACCACTTGTAATAATGACCATAGTACTACCATTAATACCACCATGACCATCAGCATCAATCATCATCAATAATCATCATGATCATCATCATTACTTGTAATAATGACCATAGTACTACCACTAATACTAATTAAAATCTTATTTCTTTTACCTCATCAGGTCGTGTATCCAGTGGAATGCAGGTGATAAAGAGAATGGGCTTGGTGGAGACAGATAATAATGACCGACCTGTAGATCCCGTCAAGATTAAGAGAGCATATGTCAAAATGCATTAAATGTATTGATCATTAAATAACACTTTTTACTCCTTTTACTTCATTTTTTTTTCTTTCTTTTATTTGGTTTACAAAGTAGAAACACAATTTGTAATAAATTATTATGTATATGTTGTTGTTTTTATTGTCCAACTTGTGTTTGTTGCATGTTAAGAATTGTGTTTGGGGATGATGAAAGAGAGACGAAGGGCAAAGTTTCTATATCACACGTTTTTCTCATTATCCCATTATCCCCCAGTGTATGTAGGTATTCATACTTGCTCACACAGAAAAGAATAAGTAAATAAAAAATAAAAAAACAACCATACTGGTTCGCTGTTATTTACTCACTCATTTTTCTTCTCTTCTTTACTCTCATTTACTCTCTCTCCCTCTAAGCTCACTTACTGTCTCTCTGTCTCTCTCTCTCTCTCTCATATTTTAGCGCCAGTCTACATTTCTCTGTATTTTCTTTGCTCTCCGTGAAATGAATTCTATATGAGCACTAGTTTGTAAGGTTAAAGTAGGTTTGAAAAATGAGTAGGTATCCCTTACAGTACTTTTATATGTAGCTTGAAAAACGATATTATGGCAAACTTTGCATAAGAATATTTTACTCATTGTAACAAGTAATTTTCAAGTATGTTTAATAACTGTCGCTGATAATGTTATTCACAAATAAATATTGTTATAAATTGTTATATTTTTCTGGAATAATAGATTTTAGAGTTCCACTCCACATCCAGTGAGTAAAGTGGACCCCTTTACCCTTCTGCATTTCAACTTCAGTAGACATAAAGGAATGAGAAGAAAAAAAAGCATCAAAATCGAGATGTGTTATTATTAATAATTAAGTTAAATCAAATAAATCAAAAAACTCCTTTTTTACATTCAGTTTGCTACAACAGAAGAAACTCCTTGCATGCCATTCGGGAGACAACAGCATCCACAAGGCTGCTAACTGTTAGTTCTGAGGGTGTCACCTTGTAAGTCTCTGTTACTTTGCTTTTGTTGGTCAGGGACGAAAGCTCTGCTACTGGTATTTCCTGCAATAAAGATTTACATTCAGTGACAATCTTTACATTCATATAATCTAACTGTTACTGAATTCATTACAAAGTATGAATTAGCATTAGTGTCACCAGTCTTGCTTTAGCAAAGGGCTTCGTAGAGAACAGCATACTTTTATAACTGAGGTCTATAATAAACAAATATTTTCCAGAAAGAGAAGAGAGAAGAAATAATGCTGCCTATTTCTACATTACTCACTTTTCCTTTAACTTGTCCGTGTAGTTGTTTTAACTTCTCTCCGGAGCCATCATCCAAGACAACAGCCAGGATATGTTTGTCATCGTCCCCTAACCCGAAGTTCTTTAGGGATTCTGTAATCTGGAAACCACAGGTCATACAAAAAATAAATATATAAAATAAAAGCCATATTTGAAATCCTTTGTACTGTGGATGGCTGAGAGATCACTTTGATTGTATTATGAGGATTACAGATAAAAAGAGTAATGGTACAAATACTGGAATTAGTGATAACGATATTAATAGTTAATAGTGACAATGAAAATGATAAAGAATGCTAATGATATTAATAATATTTATGATACCAAAATAATGAGTGAAAATTATTTAATAGTCTTAAAATCCCCCCCCCCTCCATAAAATAAAAACCTATTATGAGGTTTCAAAGCAAAATCACATCCTACATTTCATATTTGCTTTGTTATCTAATGGAAAGAACATACCTATTTTTTGTTTCATTATCATTTGTCACGGAAAAATCAATAAAAAAAAATACACAAGAAATTCTAAGTACTTACAGTTCTTGTGGGTGACAAGTTGTAAATAATCTCTGCAAAAACCGATCTTGTTGTCATCTTCTTGAGAGCCAAACACCGTACAGCCTTGTTAGCTGCAACAATGACTTGGAAAGAGTCGACAATCTGTGAATAATATATAACATTTTCACTTCATTCTCGTCTTTAAATGTTTCATATTACATATATGTCCTTTTCAAATACTTCATTCAAGACTATCCTTCTGTGTACACAAGTAAATAAGTCAGTCAGTCAGTATCACATACAAAATGAGAGCGTGTGCTTGTGTGTGAATGTGAGTAGGAGTCTGTTTGTTGGCGTGTGCACTTGCATTTCTTGGTAAATAAATGAAAATCCGCCCACTTACCATTTCTGGCTTAATGAGACTTGCTTCAACCTGTCCCTTCATAATGAGTTGTCGCACTTCTGCTGCATTTTCAATTTCGTACAAAAGCACATGGCACTTCGTCTGTGCCTCATCTTCAAGGGTCACTGTGACACTCATGCTGAATCTGTAATATTTTCGTAAAAAGTTTACTTGATTTGTTTCAACAGGACAAAGAATTGCTAATGTATAATACTGAATAATTGCAGCAAAATATACAAAAGAATGAACTAATATGACACAAGTGTAGCACATCAGCCCACAAAACAATCACTTCAATTTCATAACATGTCATAAAAAAAAGAAAAGACAAAAAGAAGTAATGGATGATGATAATGATGATGATGGTGATTTTAGTGGTGACGATGATGTGTGATGGGATGGTGTATATATTATACATATATATATTATATATATATATATATATATATATATATACATATATATATTATATATTATATATATATATTAATATAATATATATATATATTATATATATATATATATATATATATATATATATATATATATATATATACATATATATATATATATATACTATATATATATATATATATATATATATATATATATATATATATATATATTATATATATATATATATATATATAATATATATATATATATATATATATATATATATATATATATATATATATATAATATATATATATATTATATATATATATATATATATATATATATATATAATATATATATATATATATATATATATATATATATATACATATATATATATATATATATAATATATATATATATATATATATATATATATATATATATATATATATATATGTACATATATATATATATATATATATATATATAATATATATATATATATATATATATATATATATATATATATATATATATATATATATAATATATATATATGTGTGTGTGTGTGTGTGTGTGTGTGTGTGTGTGTGTGTGTGTGTGTGTGTGTGTGTGTGTGTGTGTGTGTGTGTGTGTGTGTGTGTGTGTGTGTGTGTGTGTGTGTGTGTGTGTGTGTGTGTGTGTGTGTGTGTGTGTGTGTGTGTGTGTGTGTGTGTGTGTGTGTGTCTATATTGGAGGTTCATCTGTCATTATTTGTTCCTTTAAGCATAGGAAATGAATAAGCATTTTTCTTGTTTTTTTGTGATATGGTTTGTTTTTTTAATATAGTACCCTGCATATACATTGGCAAGTAAGAAAAGCTGAATTTTTAGGAAATGTCTAACGAAACAACCCAGGAGATGCTACCAACCAAATAATCCAATCTGATCTCATTGAAATGAAAATGGGTTGTGATGTTTTCGAGTCTCATAAGTTAGATTTTGATTTGTAAGTTCCAATTTTCATTTTATAAGAAAAGAACATATACTGCCCAGGTAAAATGAGATCAGATTAGGTTGTTTGGCTGGTAGCATCTCCTGGGTTGTTTTGTTAGACATTTCCTAAAAATTCTGCTTTTCTTACTTGCCAATGTATATGCAGGGTATTATATTAAAAAACAAACCAAATCACAAAAAACAAGAAAAATCCATATTCATTTGCTATGCTTAAAGGAACCAATAATGACAGATGAACCTCCAATTTTGTGCTATAAAGTTAAAGCAGGAATTTTCTAGCTCAAATAGCAAAGTCAATAATAACACTGCTATATCATCAATATATTTCATAAAGTATTCCTTTAACTAGGCTGAGTTAGACTGGCTAGGCTACGATATGTTAGGATGTGCTTGTTAGGACATGTTGGACTAGGTTATGATATGTTTGAATATGCTGGGCAAGGCTACAATATGTTTGGATATGCTAGGCTTTTCACAATATGTTAGGATATGCTGGGCTAAGCTACAATATGTTACGATATGCTGGGATGGGATATAATATGTTTGGATATGTTGGACTAGGCTACAGTATGTTAGAATATGCTGGGCTAGGCTACGATATGTTAGATTATGCTAGGCTTTTTTACAATATGTTAGGATATGCAAGGCTTTTTATGCTATGTTAGGATATGCTGGGCTGGGATATAATATGTTTGGATATGTTGGACTAGGCTACGATATGTTGGCATATGCTGGGCAAGGCTAAGATATGTTGAAATGTGCTGGGTTAGGCTAAGATATGTTAGGATATGCTAGGCTAGGCTACATTATGTTAGGTTATGCTGGGCTAGGCTACAATATGTTAGGGTATGCTGGGTTAGGCTACGATATGTTAAGATATGCTAGGCTAGGCTTCTTTAGGTTAGATTAGGTTTAGTTATTCATTGGCAAGATTATGTTTTTTAAATCTAAATGGTAGGATTCGGCAAAGGCTAGCTTAAGTCAGGTTATTTGGTAAACACGTAAACTGTAGTTGGTTAGCTACCTTGCTATTAATTTTTGAAAGAAGTCGCAAAGTAAAGAAAAACAGAAGACATAATATATAACCCATTATAAAGCTCATATAGGGTACTAATCTACATGAATAGAAAATTCAATGACATTTCTGGATATAGCTCAGCAATATCTATCTAATACTTATTAACTTCCAACAGCAATTTGCATCATTTCTGTGAGAAAGGTAAACAATGAAGAAAAAACAATTGTATTTAACACTGCCTTCATTGCATTCTAGCACTGTGCTCCCTAGGAATATTTAACATGAAAAACTACAAAATACAACAGCTAAACATGAATCTTTTCGGGTTATTAATGAGTGCATTGTGAGGGAATTTCATGACATGAGCTAACTAGTCGGTGTATTTTTAAGACACTTACCTATCTATACCACAGAGTGTCACCTTCGAAAGCAAAGCCAAGACCCAAAAGAAATTGATTAAAAAGTATGTCAAACAGAGAGATTAACCAATCTCAAAATAACAAGCGAGGGGTTTGTAGTCACGTGGTTTTGTTTACGTTGAGGGATTCATTCATTCCTGTCATTTATTGATAGTAAGAAGTTCGCTTTTATTTATTTATCTTTATATGCATTCTGCTCTGACTATGATCTTATTATGTTGATGATTGTTTTCTTGTCAGTAAGAATACAAATGCAAACGTGTCAGATCTTCAGTGACTGGAAAAATATACGTGTATTTTATCAGTGATACTAACACCACATTTCACATAAATATTTCAAGAATAGATATTCACAACCCTGTTCGTGAAAATGAATAATCAATGTGATAAAGGAAAGACAAGAAGAAAATCAAACTATAAAGAAAATAGAAAAGAAAAAAATAATAATCAGGAGAAAACATGGGAGAAAACTGAAAATGAAAGAAAAAGACAGGCTACAAAAATAATGAGGATAGGCGATAAGATAAAGAAAAAAAATCGATACAACCAGCTCGCAGATTCCTAGCAACTTCACCAGGCAACAAAGGACAGCAAATGCAAGACAAGAAGAAGAAAATATAGAATATACAAATAAAAATGTACAAACAGTAAAAGGAGAGGAAAACACTATAGAAACACAGCCAGCCGGTCAACATTGCATGCGAATCGCAAACCTTTGAATCCCCAGGCGCGATTAGCCATACGCCGTAAAGAATAATAACCATAATAATAATAAAGGAAATGGTTATGATTAAGGCAATATAAAAAATCTTATGGTACACGGAAGGCGCAGATGATAATGTTTGTAAATATTGTTTGTATTTATCTATTTTCAATCTCTCTGGTGGTCAAAGTTCAACAACTATTTTTGTCGAATGACTACATTCAATCATCTTTTTTTTTCAAGATAAATGATAATCTCTCTATATATTTTTCTATTATAATTTTTTTTCTTCAGATAAACAAATAAATCCATCTTGCATTTCTACCGGATAGGTAGATAGATAAATGTATATCTATCAGATAGATAAACACATATGCATTTACTTCTGTGCATATACATGTTCATAGGTATGAGTATTCATTGAGTCGGGCCTCGCACAATTTCAACAACCCGGCCGCAAGACGTCAATCGCGTTCAAACTTGGCGCGCAGCGAGAAGCCGACCCGAGCAAAACAACAACAAGAATTCCAACCGTTCAACCCCGCTGGAGGACGGCTTGCGGCACCTCTGTGTCCCCGCTTGAGCTGTTCAACGCCCAAGTCAGACTCCATTCACCGGGTCAGAAGTCCCGCAGCAAGTCGGACGTCTCTTGTTCATACAGAAATCCCCCCGGCAACCCTTGAGCAATCGCCATGGGAGGAGTAACGCAGCCTTCCTTCATATTTCCTCTCGTCACTGGCACTTTTACGGCTGTCACTTACGTGTTTTTCGTGGTGGTTTACACAGTGCAGCCAAAGCCCTTTATAGACGAGGCTTTTCACATCCCTCAGGCGCAGAAGTACTGTCAGGGAAACTTTGAAGAGGTATGTATGTTTGCATTGTTTGGTTTTCTTTGTGTAATATGTGTGTTATTTGATTTGTTATATTGTCCTATTTGCTTTTTGATTTGAGTAACTTCAGAATTCCAATGCAAGATAAATCATGAAGGTGCTGGTACTGATGGAGTTTGCTCACCCTCTACCACTCATATAAGTAATTAAGGACATGCTGCAGAAATCCTGCTTACCCCACAAACAGAGCAATTGTAAGGCAGAGTATGGGTAATTTTTTCTAATACTTCCTCTACTGATAATAATGGATCATGATTTAGGTACTGTTGGATTCCTCTCACTGTCAAGTTTACAAATACACAAAAAATATTCCCAGTAACCCTGCCAAACCCCCACATTCTTGGCCCTGATTACAGGGAGGGCATGAAAGCCACCAGAGAATTTGTTAAGTAAAATGTAGATAATGTTCACAGAATCAGTCACTATATTCTCTAATGCAGGGATCTACGACCACCCCATAGGGTGCTGCTGCCCCTCAAACCCTGCCCAGGAAAACAAAGAATCTTTCATGTATTCACAGCAGGAGAGAGCATACGATCACCATGTAGGAACTGTGATGCCAAGTCTGTCCGACATTTTCTTCTGCCATGATTATATAGAGGATTCTTTGTAATCCTGGGTGGGGATTGGGGTGTGACAGCCCCCATGGGGGCAATTTCCCTGGTGGCTTTCATGCTCCCCCTTGCTATTGAGGCTAAGAATGTGGAGATTGGGGGAGTTTCTGCACAATAAAGCCTACATATTTGTATTGTAGACAGTGAGAGGAATCCAGTGATACTGAAATCAGTTATCTTTTATTAGAAAAAATTACAGATAAGGTATACGAAAGGACCCAACCGACTAGGAAAAAATTGAAGATTGTTGTGTTGTAGGCAATGAAAAAATACATTCATTGCTATTAAAATTGATGTGCAGTATTGAACCTATTTGAGTTAAACAATGAAAATGTGGAGACTAAGTCCCCTTGTGCTTCCAGTGACAAAGTCCAGCCCTCCTTGCATCAAAGCAAACAACTTCGCTGAGTAGGAACCCAACATAAAATGTCTTGGCGCATATAGCTCGTGATGTCACGACCAATTTCTTAGAAGTACAGTGTAGTATAAAGTATTTCTGTATTCGGTAATTATTTCCAACATAACTGCACTTGTTGGAGATAAAGTCCCCAACTCCAGTCAACAATATTGGGGGATCCTGTTAGGAATCGGGTTTTAGAGGGAGAGGGGTAAGGACAATTTTGCTCACTGCAGGGATTTTAAAGGTGAAGAAAGACTAAAAATGAAAAACCCGAGACAAGATTTGGCCATAAAGATTTAACCCGTGCGTTGCGTGAACGAATGAACAGGCAAACCCAGCCTAGACGCGTAATCTATCACAAAGATCACCATAGGAACCAAAGAACTTCCTAACCCCTTCTGATCGTCGTATTTCCCTACCAGGGGCTCTGCCCTTGGACCACTTCCTGAGTGCCGTATTTCCCAACCAGGGGCTCGGCCACTGGTAGGGAAATACTTTTCCCTACCAGGGGCCTACTTTGCTTTGTGATGAAATCGATCTCTCACTGAAATCGTTATGATATTGGGGATAGCACTAAACACAGTGAAATACAATAACTGTGTCCCAACTGTAGAATTTCTTCTGCATTGGCATATGGTATTCGGAAGGCAGTCTGGGGGCATAGCCCCCAGGTTAAAAAGGTTTTTGGTTCCTATGGTGATCCTTCTGGTAGTCTGTACTTTTGAGATGTAGTTCACTCTTTCGTTTGTTCACACAGCACCATTTCAAATCAGCTATGGCTGAATCATGTCTCAAATTTTTACTTTTTTTTTTTTTTATTATATGAAATACCATTTTTGGCTCAGATTTTCAGTTTCAATATTCTTTTGCTTTTGCATTTCCATATATCTCAGTATGTCACTTGGTAACAATAACTAAATATGAAGGAGTTGTACTGCATTTGTGTGAGATTAACCCACTAGCGTGGGTATATTTTGAAGCCTAAAATAATTGTTTTTGGGCAGCTTTAAAATCGGCATGTGGGGCTGGCCCAGAATCTGCCAGTGCGTCGGCTGTGGCCTGCGACGGAATCAGGGTGCGATCTGTGATCCAGCAGTGTTTATTTTTCTGGGTGTCACACATGTGGGACACCCATTGTAAATGGGTTAAGATCCTTGTGATATATAGTGCAACTACCCCAGAAAAGCTGCTGCCATTACCCCGAAAAACAATAAATCCACATTTTCTTGCCAGGTTGGAACTTATATCTGACATGCAGGTTGAAATAAATCATAAAGAGATATATACTTCATATTATTTAATGCAGGGGGCTGTGGTTTCTGTGACTCCCTGAGGGGACAACTAACTCCAAATCCACACCCCGGAACACAAGGCCCAGCATTATACGCTATAGGGTATGTGTTGACACCATGTGAATGATCACTTACTCCATCCTACCATAGACACGTGAAGGATTCTTTGTTTTTCATGGTGGCTGTATGCCAAATTACTTGAACATGCATGTCCTGAGAAAAGACCAGGATGACAAAAGACTTGCCATGAGTTCACATACCTCTTGAGTGTGATTAAACTCATTTAGTGCTTACTAGGGTGCTTTTGTATTATTGATAAATGAATGTGAATTTAATGTGTCTAAGCTGTGACTGGAAGAGTGCCAACTCCAGGGAGGACACTATTTCCATGCTTAGCTTCTTATTCCTGGCTGCTGTGACTGACGGTATAGGTTGTATTAAAGAAATTAATAAAAAATGCATAAAAATAAGACATGATACAAATAACCAAATGTTACTTTTTTTCTTTTTTGTTCTTTTCTTGCATTGAGTTATTTACTACATAGAGAGATGATATGGAATCTGTGCAAGGAAAATAAGCTATTACCATCTGGATAGAGCAACTCAAAAGACTTATATGGGCACTGGGAAATGGCAAAAAAAAAAAAAAAAAAAAAAAAAAAAAAAAAAAAAAAAAAAAAAAAAAAAAAAAACTTTGCAAAAGGGAAGCACAGTCTTGTCACTGCTTATGAGTACTTGTGCATGTCTGGCCTACATGCAACATGCCTGGGATATTGGCCATTTACATAAACCTGCCTGTATTTATGGCCCAATGATTTCTGGGGCGCAACCAGACCTGAGGGGTTAATAGTAGAGGGGAAGAGGAATCCATCAGTAATGGAATTGTCATAGTCAGATGTGTAGAAGTATTTGTTTGTTTGTTTTGATTTTCCTTATTCTTATTTCAATATATGTCCACTGTGTATATTTCTTCCCTTTTTTTCTATTTAAATTTTAGGATTGCTCTTCCTCAGGGTACATCTTTATATTGACTCTGTATGTGTTATAGTTTTGTGAAGATACACGGAAACTGACCATTGAAACCATACGTTGAACTTGGCCAAATAATAGATGCTTAGAATTCTATTCTGGAGAAGCTGAAGGCTGCTGATCAAGTAATCATAATTGCATGATTTAAATCAGAATTAAAAGGAGGTTATTTTCTTTTCTGAATTATGTTTGTATCTAAAAGATGGTTTATTTTACCTAGTACAAAGATGGATGTATCAAGCAAAGATCATTGTATATATTATTTTTTCAGGAAATATAATGATAAAGCATATTTTGTTTAGGGATTACAATTCTTAGTAGGTCTATGTAATATATGTTTGTGTGTAGTGGCGTATGAAATAAATGAATGCATGCTGAAAATCTCTCTCTCTCTCTCTCTCTCTCTCTCTCTCTCTCTCTCTCTCTCTCTCTCTCTCTCTCTCTCTCTCTCTCTCTCTCTCTCTCTCTCTCTCTCTCTCTCTCTCTCTCTCTCTCTCTCTCTCTCTCTCTCTCTCTCTCTCTCTCTCTCTCTCTCTCTCTCTCTCTCTCTCTCTCTCTCTCTCTCTCTCTCTCTCTCTCTCTCTCTCTCTCTCTCAAAAGTGTACTATTCATTATTTCCTTTAATTATTTTTTATTTTCCCGTTTTAAGCATTTATTTTACTGCAGTACTACCTCCTATTGTCATTAATGTGTGCTCTACTACTTGACAGTGGGATCCCAAGATCACAACATTGCCAGGACTCTACCTGTTTTCGATCGGCTTAAATGGACCCGTGGCTAAGGTGCTTGGGAGGGACCTGTGCGATGTGTTCTCTCTGCGCATCACCAATCTTGTGGCCACAGCATTCCTACTCTCCACCATTCATAAGCTTCTTGTGTATTTACATGGAAACAAGGTTAGTCTTCCTGATTTTGCACATTGACTTTATATCCTGTAAATATATGTATGTTTAATGATTCCTTTATTAAATTTATTTGTTTATTTATTTGTTAATTGGATTATTATCTCATCCTTATATTGGGTGCTGGCTAGACATTCCTTTTTCACTGATGCCATGTATTTATTTATTTCTAGGTTGATAACTGGAAACTCATACTCAGTGCTGTAAACCTGTCACTTCTGCCAGTGCTCTATTGGTTCACTTTCCTGTATTATACGGATGTCCTCTCAACCTTAGTGGTGATGGTTATGATTCTTCTCCATTTGCACCAAGCTCCAACAATGGCAGCAGCAGCAGCTGGGGGAGTGACACACACACACACACACACACACACACACACACACACACACACACACACACACACACACACACACACACACACACACACACACACACACACAGACACACACACACACACACACACACATCACACACAGACACAGACACAGACACAGACACAGACACAGACACACACACACACACACACACACACACACACACACACACACACACACACACACACACACACACACACACACACCACACACACACACACATACACACAAACACAACACAAACACCACACACAAACACACACACACACACACACACACACACACACACACACACACACACACACAACACACACACACACACACACACACACACACACACACACACACACACACACACACACACACACACACACAACACACACACACACACAACACACAAACACAAACACAAAGAAAGAAAGAAAGAAAGAAAGAAAACTTGCAAATGCAAGAAATTTGACCATAAACAAAGAAAAACTAAATTTTATGTATGATATATATGAATATCTCTCATTACCAGGTGTTGTAGCTGTCATGATGCGACAAACGAATGTCATTTGGGTTGGATTCCTCTGTGTATTGATAGCATCAGATACATTAGGTGCCAGGGTGCTGAAAGGACCCATAAACACACTGTCTGATGTTAAGGTAAGAACATTTTTTCTTCCTTGTATCATTGTAGGATTTTACTGATATGTTTTATAGACACCTTTAGGTAGCAAATGACTAACGTGATGGAGAAGGTAGTTGATGTAATTTTGGAATTTTTGAATTAGGGAGTATTTGATAGTGAAATTTTTTATTGGTGCAATATCAAATATAACCATGTGATTGTCCTGATATCAGGGGAGGGTATAAAGAATACCAGGAGAATTGCAGGGTAAAACAGGCTGAAATACAAAGAATTTTTTTAATGCTCAAAATCAGCTGGTGAAGCTCTGTTCTTGAAAGTCTATAAGCCAAAGCTTCAGATTTTGAAAAATCTATGGGAACCCTGTATACACCATAAACCAGGGACTGGTGATTCCAAAATAATAATGTTCACAAGTATGTAGTAATGCACAAACTTCTTTATATGTTACAGTAACGAGTCATGTGGCCATCATTAAACTTGACTCCACACTGTACAAATCATGAGCAACTTAGGAAACTTAGGTCTATATGTGCACAATCCCTCCCCCTCCCAACTTAAACGGTCTTATTTACAACATATAGCTTGGGATTATATTGTATTATTTAAAATATTGCCCTTATGAATTTCCTCTGGTTTAACAAAGTGTTCTTTTGCCTTCCAGTCCGTGCTGAGGAAATTGAAAAAGACAGCAACAAAACCATACCGCCTGGCAGAGGTGTTGGCTGATGTGGTTGTGGACAGCTTCTGTTACGTTTTAGTCCTGATTGCCTTTTCAGTCTTTGTCTCCTACAATGGCAGTATAGTCCTGGGGGATCGTTCTGCACATGAGGCCACAGTACACCTCCCACAGCTTGGTTACTTCTGCCTTTTCTTCCTCATTTTTTCTCTGCCGTATGCTCCCAGTCATGTGCAGCCTTTCATGAACCTCTGCAAGCGTCATGTCTTCCTGGCATTGGCATTGCTTGTGGTGGGTGTCATGGCTGTACACTCAAACACATTGGAGCACCCTTATTTACTGGCAGACAATCGTCACTATACGTTCTACCTTTGGAATAGGTTCTATGGCAGGTATTCCTTCTTCAGGTACATCATGGTGCCCATATACATGTTTGGTGCATACATGGTATACTCATCCATCCAAGGTTGCAGTTTTGTCTTCAAGGTACTTTTCGTTGCATGCCTGGCTGCTATGGTGGTACCCCAGAAGTTGCTGGAGTTCAGATACTTCATCATCCCTTTCCTAATTGCTCGCATGCAGACTGTCTCTAAAAACTGGCTTCAACTGTGGACAGAGATGCTGTATTTCCTCCTCATCAATGCCATCACTTTGTATATCTTTGTGAGCAAGACCTTCTTGTGGGAGGACAGTGCAGAGCTTCAAAGAATTATCTGGTGAGCAAAGGACTTCTGGTTTTGCAGACTCCATGTCAAACTCTTTTGAAGTGGCCAATTGTATAGTTTTTTATATACATTTATTTTTTCCTCTTGGAACTAACAGAGTATTTTCAGAGAACGAAAGTAAAATGTTCTACAACTAGTATGTGTAGTATGTTAATGTATGTTTATGTATATGTGTATATGTATATTTAATGTATAAACACCTACATATGTTAGTGTATGTATATAAGATATACATATAGCCTTATTTCTAGGGTCGAGAGATAGAAGAGCCAGTGCCCAAAAATGCCAATTTTGAGATAAGCCTACCACCTAAAAAAAATTTTTTCTACAAGTGTTACAAAAACTAATGTCATCAAAGTATTAGGGGCGTCACATGAGCATGGTTTGAAAACCCAGTTCACCGAATATCATATTTCCCAATGTGGGACTGAAATTGCTGTGTCTTGAATATACAGCAATGGAAAGCTTCAGGTTGGTCACTTTTACTATTCTATATTTTCCTTAAGTCAGTATCCCATTTTCAATATACAGGTAATGGGTTTTGTTGTTACAGAAAGGGGGGAGGGGAAATGTGAATATTACAGAATTGTAGTTAAGGGAAATTTATGTATTTATATTTGGTATAAAAACTTTAGAAATTGAATTAGGAGGAGTGGTATAAACACCAGCAGCAGTAAGTATCATAACTTATCAATTAATCTGCAATAATTTTTTTTTTTTGCAATATGTGTTTTGAAACAGTAAAAAAGTATATATATTATATATGCTTTTTGATATAATTTTTTAAATTTTCATTATGTAAAAAAATCTTTAAAAATATTAGATTAATGTAGCACAGTTTAGTAACAGGAAGAACTCTCTTTCATGAACTGTTATTTGCTGAATCTCATTAAGGGAGCAAACTCTTAACGGCTTTTTCTCAACATTGACTTTTTTTTTATGTTGGCCCTTCTCGGTCCTAGATTTTTGCTACAGTTATTGTATTAGCAGTATTACCATTCATCTTTATTTAGTACTGTTTGTAGATATAATTCACAATATAGAATGATAAACAGTTTCATAATGAATTGCTCTCCATAAGATATGAGATCTAAATTTGGAATGACTGAAAAAAAGATCAAGGCTCCGTCCATACTAAATCCAACAAGCAGTTTGGAATCAGGATGGCAGTAGACAACTGAATTTAGAATCCACCACATGATAAGAACATTGGTTGTAGAAAATGGCATCTTTGATTTGAATATTGAATGTAGAAAATAGCATCTTTACTCTGTTAGTTCTGTATAAACATGTCACTAGCACTTTTTTTTTCTCTCTCTTGTTTAGGAAATAGCTTGGATCATGTTGATTAAGTTTTGTACAGATTCTGTGGATTTTGAAAGGAGTTATGTTTTTATAAAAATGTTGTGAAATAATATGTAAAACTAATAGTTGTCCATTTTTTTACAAATAACAAAAGTGCTGTATTTAGTTTTATTCCCTCCTCAGAAGAAGGGAAAAGTTCACTTAAACTTTGTAACAAAGTGCCTCCTTGTAATGCTGTTAATGGACACAGTGTGTGGTTTGTACACAATGAGCCTTTTTTGCTCAGTAAATGTTCTCCTTTTGTAGATGGAAGTAGTTTTTGCTCAGTCACCAAAAGCTGATGTATTTGATGGAAGTTGGATGAATTGAGTGACAGAAGGAATAGTTCATTCATTCATTCATTATGTTGTTTTAAAGTTCAAGTACATGGGATCAATCTTTAACTGATTTCCATTTTAATCCCAGTATTTTGGAGCTGTTTTCAATAAAACTAAACATCTTTTGATTTGTTATTGTGTTGTCTGTGTGTTACACAGACAGGCAATGTATGTTTTTTATGTAGGTCATAATTGGCATTTTTTTCTTTTGTTCAATGTTATACTGTCCATAAAATTTAATGAAGCCAACAGATGAATGCAAAGTATATTAGAAGAAATAATAATATTGCCTTCATAAACATGAATTGATCGTATGATTATAGATTTAATCAGATTATGGGAATGAATTGTCATATTGTTATGTTTTTACCTTGCATATCTTGAATGATTCATACAGTATGTTTACAATAAACATGATTGATAACAGAAGCCAGAGGTCACCTATCACATGTGCTCAAAACGTTCAGAATCTGTATGACGTTCTTGATATGGTGTCATAGTGGTAACCTCATCCTTCCTATTGCGTGATCCTAGAAGCATATGCAATATAAGATTGCTTCTCGATGAAGCCACAATCTTGTTGGCTTTGTTAGTTATGGGAGATTCCATTTACGAGGGCAGGCTTTTCTCCCTTAGGAATATTGGACCAGCGAGTCTGCCTTCTTTTTCAAAAAGTGTGGGGTCATGTTTTTGTTGCCCCGTAGTCAATTGGTTAACTGAATCAAGTTTATCTAGTCTACACTTAGCGATATTTAACTACCTGTGGTGCGTTTGAGGACTTTATACTTATTTAATTAATTAATTAATTTATTTTTGCCAATATAATATAGTACACAAAGGTTATACTTTGAGTAATGTTTGCATTGTGTGCAATCACCAGTGGACATAAAATTACAGTTTACCAAGATATGTATTTAAGACCCAAGAAAACTTTCAAGAATTTCAGATATGGTATTGTTATCTTGTATTATTTACATTGATGGTGTTTATGATCCTGTAATTATTGCAATCTTATCAGAATTATCTGTTTCTGTGATTAATTCTTGTAATAATAGTGTTTGTGATTATCATTGCTGTTAGTATGGGATATAGTTATATTTATGATAATGTAGTTACATTATCATAAAATAAATCACTGTTCTCTGGCTCCCTATATAGTTTTTTTTTTTTTTTTTTTTTTATGGATGAAGAAAGACAGACT
>NW_020870911.1:27500-42500 GCF_003789085.1 Penaeus vannamei | reverse complement strand
ACATCCCCGCGGCCTACTTCTGGTCCTCGTCCGCCGGGAAGAGGTTCAACTTGAACTCCTTGTTGGACGCCGCCGCCGAGCCGCCGATCAGCTGAGCGAGAAGGTTGAGTTCGTTGCGCGCGCGGCCGCTCAGGGGCACGTTGTTCTGGTCGAAGTCGCTGCCAGGAATTAATTATGATTGGAATTGAATAGATAATTGTGATTTATTTTAATTATGATTGTAATTAAATAGATGATTGTGATTTAGTTTTAATTTTATTTGTTACGATGGATATTTGTTGTGACATATTGTCTGTTTATTCGCTTCTAAGTAAACAGAGGGAAGGGGAAAGGGAGGTGGTTATGGAGGGTGTAGGGGGAGGAAGATGGAGGGGGATGAACAAGTTTTGAACATGTTCTGTGAAGTGTACATGCGCGAAACTGTGTCTGTGTGTTTATAGGTTTGTAGGTCTGTGTTACATAAGATATGTTTATCCTTTTGCTTAATTAATTATATAATTCGCCACTGTCTCTGTCTCTCTCTCTCTCTCTCTCTCTCTCTCTCTCTCTCTCTCTCTCTCTCTCTCTTCTCTTCTCTCTCTCTTACATTAGATATGTTTATCCTTTTGCTTAATTAATGATAAATTCGCCACTGTCTCTGTCTTCTTCTCTTCTCTCTTTCTCTCACTCACTCATTCTCTCTGCCACATACACACACACACACACACACACACACACACACACACACACACACACACACACACACACACACACACACACACACACACACACCACCCACCTGGGCATCGTAGGGGTAGACGTCCTTGCCGGGAGCGCCTGCTGGGAGTAGGCTGTCCCCTGGTCGAAGGCGCTGCGCTCCATCGCCGGGGCTGCGCCTCCTTCGGTCCGCCCGGAGTACCTGGGTGTTGGTACCGTTATTAGGGCGTGTCGAGGAAGGGGGTGAAGGAGGTCTATCTGAGAGGGGCCCCCATTTCAGAGGGGTAGGCTGTGGAGAGGGGCCCCAATACAGAGGGGTAGCCTGTGAGAGGGGCCCCAATAGAGGGGTAGCCTGTGGAGGGGCCCCAATATAGAGGGGTAGCCTGTGGAGAGGGGCCCAATTCAGAGGGTAGGCTGTGGAGAGGGGCTCCAATACCCCTGTCTATACAGAGGGGTAGCCTTTGGAAAGGGTCCCCAGTACAGAGGGGTAGCCTGTGGAGAGGGTCCCAATACAGAGGGGTAGTCTGTGGAGAGGGGCCCCAATACAGAGGGGTAACCAGTAGATAGGAACCTCCGAATAGATCTCGGAATCCTTATTTTTTCAAGTTAAAGAAAAATGAGGAAAGTCCCGTCAAATTATTCATATGGGAATCAGAGTATAGCCCTTTGAATGGATCTTCCGCACTTTCCTGTTTCCTACACTACATATCCTCATTCTAAAAAAATGGGGTAGTACTGCAGCAAAATTAATGCTTAAAAGGAGAGCTAATATAAAAATAATTAAAGGAAATGAAAAGTACACTTTCGAGCCAATGAGAGAGAGAGAGAAAATAAAAAACATATTCATTCCAAGAGCCTTACCAATAACAAGAAAACTCATGACACAGAAAAAATGTAACTGCACACAAACAAGCAAACAAATAAATGTAAAAATAATGCAACTTACACATGGCTGCCAACTTACCTACGCCTACTATCTAAACTAAAAGAAAATACCAACCAATATAAAACATGAACCGAAAGTCACTCATAACTGGTACCAAACAACCAATCAAGCACATAAAACAAGAAATAAAAATTAATACTAACCAATATAAACCCGAAAATTTTAGTAGATAATAATAACAACCATATAAACATACAATCAAATAAAAACACACAACACCAAACAAAAACCCAGTATAAAACACAAAAACCGGGACAAGACACATTATAGTGTCAACCAAACAACCAAAATGATACTAGAGGTCAAGCTAAAGCCAAAATCCAGAACCAGACACTCGGATATTAGTGCCAAGTGTTGAGAGCAGACGAGTGCCAACTAAAAAACTATCCGACCAACCCATCTAACCAAAAAGGAAGAAAGAAAGGAAAAAATAAAATCCAGGACAATGCACTCACACATTCCCAACCAACAGTGACGTATTTCATCCTTTTCTCGGTGTGGTGGGGCGAGGTTGGCGAGCAGTAGTTTCTGGGTCGCTGCGAACTCCCCCAAGATTATTATTATTCTTTTAAATGAACTATTCTATTTTAAGCTACGGCCAGTGCCCCCCCCCCCCACACACACAAAATGACGCCCCTGCCAGCCAACCAAAGCACCCAACTAAGTTCCAGACACCTAACCAACCGAATAAGATAAGAACCAAAAACTACACGAACATACACCAAAAACGGGGCCAGTCACCACCCTTTAACCGATCGCCAGTGAAAAAAAGAGAGAGAAAAAAGACAACCAATATAATCCCCCAAAAGAGAGAGGAAAAAATTAGCAACCAACATAACCCCAAAACGAGAGAGAGAAAGAGAGAAAATAGCAACATAAACCAAAAAACGAGAGAGAAAAAAAACCCTCAAAAAAAAAAAACAACCAACACAACAACCAAAAGCGCGAGAGAAAAATAAAACAATCACAACCAAACATAAAAGCCCCTCCCCCCTCTCAAGAAGAAGAAAAAGAAAGAGAGAGAGAGAGAGAGAGAGAGAGAGAGAGAGAGAGAGAGAGAGAGAGAGAGAGAGAGAGAGAGAGAGAGAGAGAGAGAGAGAGAGAGAGAGAGAGAGAGAGAGAGGGAGAGGGAGAGGGAGAGGAGGAGAAATAGAGAGAGAGAGAGAGAGAGAGAGATAGAGATAGATAGAATAGATAGATAGATGAGAGAGAGATGAGAGAGAGAGAGAGAGAGAGAGAGAGAGAGAGAGAGAGAGAGAGAGAGAGAGAGAGAGAGAGAGAGAGAGAGAGAGAGAGAACAGTGCCATTCACTCACATATTAGTGCCAAGCGCCGTGACCCGATCCCCGGCGAGAGCCAAGGACCCGACGGCAGTGCGGGGGCGTGGTGTCCCCCCCGTCACGAACCTCTTCAGGCCCGTCACCTCCTCCTTGCCGTCGAAGAGGCGGACGCTGCCGGGACCTCCGTGCCTGGGGTGGGGGGGGTAGGAGAAGAGAGGGAGAGGAGGGATGGGGATGGGGATAGGGAGAAATGGGTATAGGGAAGGGGAGGGGGAGGAGAGGGATAGAGATAGGGAGGCGGGAGGGGAGGGAGAGGGGGAGAAGGAGGGATGGGGATGGGGATGGGATAGGGAGGGGAAGGAGAGTGAGAGGGAGGAGAGGGGGAGAAGGAGGGATGGGGATGGGGATGGGGATGGGGATAGGGAGGGGAAGGAGAGGGTGAGAGGAGGAGAGGGGAAGAAGGAAGATGGAATGGGGATGGGAGGGAAGAGAGGGGAGAGGGAGGGAGAGGCGAGAAGGAGGATGGGATGGGATAGGGGGGAGCGGGAAGGAAAGATGGGAAGAGAGGAAAAAATAAGGAAAATCAGGTGCATTCGGCTAATAATGATGGTGATAATGATGATGATGATAATGATGATAATAATGATGGCGATGATAATGATGATGATAACGATAACGATGACATTAAAGATGATGCCAATGATGAGGTAAATATTTCGAATATCTGCAAGTCACGGATCACAACATTAGTACCAATAGATTCCTCTCATTCCCTACTATCGGTATATTACACACCCAATACCAACAATCTTTGCCTCAGCAGTAAGGGAGTCTAAGAAAAACATCAGGGAAATTGCAGGGTAAAAGATGGAGAACATGCATTACACAGTGAAAATCACGGAGAGAACCTACTATTCCGTCCACTCAATAGATGGCACTGCACGCAATACACGCTTATTATTTGAAAGCTGCCATCTAGTATCAGAAATTGGTATTTTATATGCTAGGTTTTATACGTTTTTCTTCCTTCCTGTTTCCCTCGCCGCCTTTCCTGGCAAAACAACAAAACTTCCTTGAGTAAACAACAAAACTTTCCTGACTAAATAAGGGATTTATCAACATAACAGCAGCGTATTCCGATAGTGTGTGCTATTGCTGTGTGTTTGGGAGTTCTAGTCCATTAAATCATACAGTGAACCTCGTTATCTCGCAGGTTAGTGTATTCTTTTCCTTGGCTTCATTTTGCTGGTTATACGTGGGAGATATGTCTTCCAGGGGCAAGGTTGTGGGGGTTTATATAGGGGGTTTCGGGACAATAATCTCTATATATTTAATACTTGGGGATGGTGATGGTAATGATGCTGATGATGATAGTGATGATGATGATTAATGATAATGATGATTGATGATGATGATTGATTGATTGATGATGATGATGATGATGATGATGATGATGATGATTATGATTGAGGATGGCGAATACTGATGATGATTGATGATAACGGTGGTGATGATGGCGTGATGATGATACTGGTTGTGATTATGATTACAATGATAATGACGATTACGATGACGATGATGATAATGAACATGACAGACAATAACAACAACATACAACAACAAACCCACTTTAAAAAACAACAACAAAACATCGACCCTCCTCCCTCACCATACGGCACAGCCCCGTCGGTGTCGATGACGAAGCCTCCCGAAGGATTCTGCTGGTTCTCCTTCAGGAAGAGCGACACGCGGATGCGAAGGTCCTGAACGAATCCCAGGAGGGCGTGGCGGATGCTCGCTAGCTCGCCCATGTTCATGTTGCCTAGGTCTGTTGCGGGCGTGGGGGAGGGAGGGAGGGAGGGAGGGAGAGGTGTTGGGGAGGGGGGAGGGAAGGAGGGAGGGGAGGTGTGCAGGGGGGGAGGGGGGAAGGAGGGGGGGTGTTGGGGTGAGGAGGGGAGAGGTGTGGGAGTAAGGAGGGAAGGGGTGGGTTAGGGGTGGGAAGAGAGGGAGGGAGGGAAGGAGGGAGGGAGAGTGTTGGGTAGGAGGGAGGGGGAAGGAGGGGAGATGTTGGGGTGAGGAGGGGAGAGAGGTGTGGGAGTAAGGGAGGAAGGGGTGGTGTTAGGGTGGAAGGGAGGTAGGGAGGGAGGGGAGGGATAGGTGTTGGGTAGGGAGGGAGGACGGGTGTTGGAGTAGGGAGGGGAATAAGGAGTAGGGAGGTGTTGGGGGTGGGAAGGGAGGGGAGGGGAGGGAAGGAGAGATGTTGGGGGAAAAGGAGGTAGGGGGAGAGGAGGGTGGGTTAGGGGTAGAGAGAGGGGGTGGTTAAGGGGGTTAGGGGCGGGGAGGAGGGGGGGGGGGGAGGTGCGAGAGAAGGAAAAAGCAAAGGGAAGAAATTAGATACACTTACTTCTATTGTCATTATTATCATTATATATATATATAATATATATATATATATATATATATATATATATATATATATATATATATAAATCTTATGATAATTTTCTTTAATATAGCTATTTGCAATATCATTAGTACTGCCATCATAATCATAATAGTTATCATTATAATTATCATTATCACTACAGCAATTATCAGTGCTATTAATTTCATCATCATTACCATTCTTATCATTACTATCGGTTATTCTAATTATCACCATTATTATTATCATTATTACTATCTATTCTCACCATCAGTACCACCACCCTTAGGCCATACCCCTAAGCAGCTACCCCCCTCTCCCCAAACCCCCTAAAACCAAGCTCCCCCCCCCCGAAAAATCCCTCCCCCCTAAAAGAAAATAAGCATCACCCCCAAAAAACCCCCCCCCCCCCCCCCAAGGCTCCCAAAGTCCCGCCCTCAAGCTAAGCCACACCCCCAAATAACCCCCCCCCCAACCAACCCAAGGTTCCCCAAGTCTTACCCCCAAGCTAAGCCACACCCAAACCCCCAACAAACTCCCCTTACCCCCCACCAACTCAATCCCTTCCCCAGACCCCCACAAAACCAATCTCCCCCACCCCACACAAATCCCCCCAGAGTTTCCCTAGACCCTCCCCCCGAACAAAATCCAACCCTTCCCCCTTCCCCCTCCCCCCCGCACCCCTCCCACCACTACCACCCAAAGAAGGATCCCCCCCGCACCCTCCTCCCGAACAAATCAACCCCTTCCCCACCCCACACAAATCCCCCTTCCCTCCCCCTCCCCCTCCCCCTCCCACCCCCCACCACCCACCTGCGTGAAGAGGAGGAGCGTCCCCTCCACCTGGGCGAGGACGGGCGTGGCGGTGGCGAATCCCCTGAGGGCGTCCAGGTGGTTGAGGGTGAGGAGGAGCAGGTCCCGAGGGTGGGGGGCGAGGAGGACCTGGTGCTTCATCGCCATCACCATCAGGTCGTAGAGCTGTTTGAGGGAGGTAAAAGGAGGTGTTGGGGAGAAAGGGAGGGAGATAAAGGAGGTGTTGGGGGAGAAGGGAGGGGGAAGCAGGTGTTGGGGGAGAAAGGGAGGGAGAGGAAGAAAGGAGGGAGATAAAGGAGGTGCGAAGTTGGGGGAGAAAGGGAGGGAGATAAAGGAGGTGTTGGGGGAGAAAGGGAGGGAGGTAAAGGGGTGTTGGGAGAAAGGGAGGGAGATAAAGGAGGTGTTGGGGGAGAAAGGGAGGGAGATAAAGGAGGTGACACGGAGGGAGAAAGGGAGGGAGATGACGGAGGGAGAAAGGAGGGAAGGAGGAGAGAAAGAGGGGAGGAGAAAATTGAGGGAGAAAGTGGGGAGGAAGGAGAGAGGTGAGGCAGGAGGGAAGGAGGAAAGTGAGTGAGAACGAGGGAAGGAGAGGTGAGGGAGGAGGAAAGTGAGGAAGAGGAAGATGAGGGAGATGGAGGAAAGAGGGTGAGGGAGAAAGAAGGGAGAAGGGAAGGAGATGAGATAGATGAGGGAAAAGGGAAGGAGGCGAGGGAGTAGGAAGGAAAGGAAAAGAAGGAAAATTGAAGGAAGGTAGGATGAAAAATGGAGGGAGGAGGCGGAGGTAGAAGAAAAGCCGAGGGAGGAGGGAAACGAGAAGGGAGATGGAAGGAGGCAAAGCGAAGGAACAGGGAGGGAAGTCAGTGTTGTAGGGAGGGTAAAGGAAGAGAAAGGAAGGCGGGGGATGAGAGAGAGAGAGAGAGAGAGAGAGAGAGAGAGAGAGAGAAAGAGAGAGAGAGAGAGAGAGAGAGAGAGAGAGAGAGAGAGATAGAGAGATGAGAGAGAGAGAGAGAGAGAGAGAGAGAGAGAGAGAGAGGAGGGGGGGGGGGTATGGGGGAAAAAGGAGAGACAGGAAGGAGAAGGAATAGGAAGAAGTGGAAGAAGAGGCGAGAGCGGTACGTAAGGAAAAAGCGGGAAAGGAGAGGGAGAGAAAGAGAGGAGAGGGAGAGGAGCGAACGTAGAAGGAGATGGAGAAGAAGAGAAGAGAGGGGATGACGGAAGTAAGGAGGGGAGAAAGAAAACTCTTTTAGTAAATTCATATCCAAAGTATTTTATCCACATTAATTTTTTGAAGCTTCACACTCACACGCGCACAAAACCTCACGCATTCTAGAACATTCTAGACGCACACGCAAACCCACATTCAGATTCACGCAAACACGTACACACTACTGGGTGTTAGAATTTAAGATATGAAAAAAACAACAACATAGTAATGATAAAAGTAAAATAAGACATAATCACACACCACACACACACACACACACACACACACACACACCACACACACACACACACACACACACACACACACACACACACACACACAACACACACCCACACCCAACCCTTCACCCACCCTTCACCCTTCACCCTTCACCTTCACCCACACCCACCCTTCACCCCCACCTCACCCACCTCACCCACCCTTCCCCTCACCCACCCTCACCCACCTTATCCATACTGGGCGTGTTGAGCCGCATGATCGACGCATGGGCCAGGCGATCGAAGACCTCACGAAGGGCGGCCCTCGAGTACAGCTCCTGCGGCTTGAAGAGCTCATCCACGAAGCGCCGGTTTAGCATGATGCCGATGATGTCGTTGCGAACTGAGGGAGAGAGAGAGGGAGAGGGAAGGGTATGGTGAATGAGGGAGAGGAGGGAGATGGTGATGAGAAGAGAGAGGGAGAGGGAAGGGTATGAATGAGGTATGGTGAATGAGGGAGAGGAGGGAGAGGAATGAGGAGGGGGAGGAGATGGTGATGAGGAGGGGGATGGTGAGATGGTGATAGGGAGGGATAGGGTGGAGGATGGTGAATGAGGGAGGGAGAGGGAAGGTATGGTGAATGAGGAGAGGAGGGAGATGGTGAATGAGGGAGGGATAGGGTAGGGGGGGATGGTGAAGAGGGAGGGAGAGGGAAGGGTATGGTGAATGAGGGAGAGGGAGGGTATGGTGAATGAGGGAAGGGGTAAGAGGTTGGGGGAGATGGTGAATGAGGGAGGGAGAGGGAAGGGTATGGTGAATGAGGGAGATGAGGGAGAGAATGAGGGAGGGATAGGGAGATGTGAATGAGGGAGGGATAGGGTTGGGGAGATGGTTGAATGAGGGAGAGGAGGGAGATGGTGAATGAAGGGAGGGATAGGGTTGGGGGAGATGGTGGGGAGGATATGGGGGAGATGGTGAATGAGGGATGAGGGAGAGTGTGAATGATGGAGAGAGGGGAGATGGTGAAAAATGAGGGAGGAGTGGTTGAATGAGAGGGATAGGGTTGGGGGAAGATGGTGAATGAGGAGAGGAGGGAGATTGGTGAATGAGGGGAGAGGAAGGAGATGGTGAATGAGGGAGGGATAGGGTTGGGGAGATGGTGAATGAGGGAGGGATGAGGGAAGGGTATGGTTGAATGAGGGAGAGGAGGGAGATGGTGAATGAGGGAGGGATAGGGTGGGGAGAGTGGTGAATGAGGGAGGGAGAGGGAAGGGTATGGTGAATGAGGGAGAGGAGGGAGATGGTGAATGAGGGAGGGATAGGGTTGGGGGAGATGGTGAATGAGGGAGGAGAGGGAAGGGGGGGTTATGTGAATGGGGGAGAGGAGGAGATGGTGAATGAGGGAGGGATAGGGTTTGGGGAGATGGTGATGAGGGAGGGAGAGGGAGGGTATGGTGAATGAAGGGAGAAGGGAGATGGTGAATGAGGGAGGGATAGGGTTGGGGGAGATGGTGAATGAGGGAGGGAGAGGGAAGGGTATGGTGAATGAGGAGAGGAGGGAGATGAGTGAATGAGGGGAGGGATTAGGGTTGGGGGAGATGGTGAATGAGGGATAGGGAGTGATGAAGAGAGGGAAGGGTATGGTGACATGAGGGAGAGGAGGGAGATGGTGAATGAGGGAGGGATAGGGTTGGGGGAGATGGTGAATGAGGGAGGGAGAGGGAAGGGTATGGTGAATGAGGGAGAGGAGGGAGATGGTGAATGAGGGAGGGATAGGGTTGGGGGAATGGTGAATGAGGGAGGGAGAGGAAGGGTATGGTGAATGAGGAAGAGGAGGGAGATGGTGAATGATGGGAGGGAGGGTTTGGTGGATGGGTGAATTGGAGGAGGGATTAGGGGGGGAGATGGTGAATGAGGGAGGGATAGGGGTGGGGGAGATGGTGAATGAGGGAGAGAAGGAGGGAGAGGGAAGGGTATGGTGAATGAGGGAGAGGAGGGAGATGGTGAATGAGGGAGGGATAGGGTTGGGGGAGATGGTGAATAAGGGAGGGATAGGGTGGGGGAGATGGTGAATATAGGGTGAGGAGGGATAGGGTGGGGGAGATGGTGAATGAGGGAGAGAAGAGGAGAGGGATAGAGGAGATGGTGAATGAGGGAGAGAAGAGAGAGAAGGAGATGGTGAATGAGGGAGANTGTTGTGTGTGTGTGTGTGTGTGTGTTGTGTGTTGTGTGTGTTGTGTTGTGTGTGTGTATTCGTGTTTGTAGTTTGTGTTTATGTAATGTTTGAGTAATGTGTGTGTTTGTGTGTGTGTGTGCGTGAGGGTAAAAGACAGACAGAGCAAACAGACATAAAAAACAGACAGATAGACAAACAAACATTAAAAAAAAACAGATAGACAGACAAACATAAAAAAAACAGACACACCACACACAAACAAAACATATAACAAAAAACAGATAACCAAAAACAAACAAACAAACAAACAACCAGCGACACATAAACACCCGCGGATTTCAATAAGGAATCACAGAACACGGAAATAGCACTCGGTCAGGCCGCGCTCGTTCACATACGGTTCCCGGCCACCCGCGAAGGCGTTCGTTCACATCCACATCCCACTTTTTGGCCTAATGATAGTTATTGATTATTTTAGGGAAGATTTAGTATCTGTAAAGCGAGTGGAGTTAATGCTGATCGCTGGAGGGAGTGAGGAAGGAAGGAGAGGTGGAAGGAGGAGGTGGGAGAGGGAAAGGGGATGGAGGAGGGAGGTGGGATGGGGGAATAGGGGATGAGGGAAAGGGGAATGGAAGGAAGGGAGGAGGGAGGTGGAAGGGGGAGGTGGAAAGGGAAGGAGGTGGAGAGGTTAGAGGTGGGAGAGGGGAGGAAAGGGGGAGAGAAGGGGAAAGGGGCGAAAGAGGAGGAAGGGGGGAAGGTGGGAGAGGAGGGGGAAGGGGAAGGAGTGGGGAAGGAGGAGGTGGGAGGGGAGGAGGGAAGGGGGAGGAGGAGGAGGTAGGGTGGGGAAGAAAGAAGGGGGAGGAGGAGGTGGAGGAAGGAGAAAGGGAGAAGGAAGGAGGTGGAGGAGGAGGAGGGGAAAGTGGGATAGGGGGAAGAGTGGGAAAGGGGGAGGAGGGGGGAAGGGAGGAGGAAAGGAGAAGGGGAGATTGGGGGGAGGAGGAGGTTGGGAGAGGAGGGGGGAAGAGGAAGGATTTGGGGGAAGGAGGAGGTGGGAAGGGGAATCAAGAGGGGGGGAAAAGGGGGTGAGGAGGACGGGGGAAGGGGGAGGGGGAAAGGTGGGGAAGGAGGAAGGGAGGAGGTGGGAGAGGAGGGGGGGAAGGGGAAGGAGGAGGTGGAGAAGGGGGGAAGGGGACAAGTGTGTGGGGGAGAGGTGGAAGGGGGAAAGGAGGTGGTGGGGGGGTGGGAGGAAGGGGAAGGGAGGAGGTGGAGGGGGGGAGGTGGGGTAGGGGGAATAGGAAGGAAAAATAAAAAGGGAAGGGGAAAGGTGAGGGGGAAAGGAGGGGGATAAAGGGGGAGGGTGGGAGGAGGGGGGGGGAAGGAGGTGGGGGAGGAAGGAGAAAAGGGGGAAGGAGGATGTGGAAAGGGAAGATAGTGGAGGAGGAAAACGGTTGCGGAAGGAAGATGGAGGAAAGGGGGGAGGGAGGCGTAGGAGAAAAGAAGAAGAAGAAGAAGAGAGAAGAAGAAGAGAAGAGGTGGAGGAAGAAGAAGAATTAGGAAGAAAAAAGTGGATAAAGGAGAATGAGGTTATAAAGTAGGAAGAAGAGGAGAATGAAGAAGTAGGAGAGGAGAAGGAGGAAGAAAAGAAGGGAACGAGGAAGAGGAAAAAGGAAGAGGAGAATACAAAAAGACAGGAAAAAAGATTGGGAGGAAAAAAATAGCGAAAAATCAGCGACCTGCACTCTGCATCACCCTCACCCGCCACCCTTTCCTTAATCCCCATCCGCAACCCCCATAAAATAAACAAACAACAACATTTAACACAAAATGTTTTCCCTCAATCATCTGATTTCTCTCTCTCTCTCTCTCTTTCTCCCTCCTTCTCTTCTCTCCTCTTTTCTCTCTCTCCTCTGCTCCTCTCCTCCTCTTCTCTAATCGCTCCTCCTCTTCTCTCTCACTCATCTGTCTTTCTTCCTCCCCTCACTTGGTTTGTGTCTGTATTTATGTCTGGGTCTGTTCTCTCTCTCTCTCTCCTCTCTCTCTCTCTTCTTCTTTCTCTCTTTCCCTCTCATCCTCTCTCCTCTCTCTCGCTCTCTGCGTCTTCTTCTCTCTCTATCTATCTATCTATCTCCTCTCTCTCAGCTCCTCTAATTCCCCACTGCATCTCTCTCTCCTTCAATCATCTGTCTTTCTTGGTTTGTCTGTATTTGATGTTCTGGTCTGTCTGTTTTCTCTCTCTCCCTCCCTTCTCTCTTTCTCTCTGCCTTTCTCTCATGCATTCTCTTCTCTCTCTCTCCCTCCCTCCCTCTCTCTCTCCTCTCCGCTCTCTCTCCCTCTCTGTCCTCTCTCTCTTCTCTCGCCTCTCCCTCTCTCCCTCTCCCTCTCCCTCCCACCGTCCTCTTCTCCCCGTCTCCCGCTCTCCCTCCCGCCTGCTCCTCCTCTCCCTCCTCCCTCTCCTCCTCTCCCTCCCCATCGTCTCCTCTCTCTCTCTCTCTCTCTTCCGACCGCATCCTCGCCTCTCTCCCACTCCTCCCTCTCTCCTCACACCCCCCCCCCTTCTTCTCTCTCTCTCCGGCTCTTACCGTCAATCAGTTTCGTCAACAAACTTCCATCCGACCCGAAGAGTTACCTTTGTGACGTCACTCCTCCTCCGCTGTATAAAAAAAAATAAAAAAAATAAAACTTGACTTCCTATGTATGACGTACGTGGTGGAAGCATCCTGTAAAATGTGGTTTTGGTTGGCGTTCTTCTTATCATGTGTTTTCGTGGTTATTAATCCGGTATGTATGTTGGTTTCATACTGATTAATATCAGCAATTATCTTTGTGTTGCTGTTTCTCTTTCTTTTCTTCGTCTGCTTTTTACTATCATCATTATGCATTGTGTTACGTTTCATTTTCTTCTTCTTCTTCGTCTACTTATTACTAAGCATCATTATCTTTGTGTTGCTGTTTCTCCTTGCTTCATTCTTCTTCCTCTTCGTCCTACTTATTATATCATTATTATCTTTGTGTTGCTGTTTCTCCTTCTTTCTTCTTCTTCTTCCTCTTCTGTCGTCTACTTATTACTATCATCATTATCATTTTCGTTCTACTTATTACTATCTATTATTATTCTTTGTGTTGCTGTTTCTTTTCTTCTTCTTCTTCTTCGTCTACTTATATTACTAGATCATCAATTGTTCATTGTGTTGTTGTTTCTCCTTCTTCCTCTTCGTCTACACTTATTACTATCACATTATCATTGTGTTGTTGGTTTCTCTCCTTCTTCTCTTCGTCTACTTATTAACTATCAACCATTATCATTGTGTTGTTTCTCTTCTTTGCCTCTTCGTCTACTTATTACTATCAGCCATTATCATTGTGTTGTTGTTTTCTTCCTTCTTCCTCTTCGTCTTACTTATTACTGATCACCATTATCATTGTGTTGTTTCTCCTTCTCTCTTCGTCTACTTATTAACTATCACATTATCATTGTGTTGTTTCTCCTTTTCCTCTTCGTCTACTTATTACTATCATCATTATCATTGTGTTGTTTCTCTTCTTCCTCTTCCGTCTACTTATTAACTATCATCTTTATCATTGTGTTTCTTCTTCTTCTTCGTCTACCTTATTACTATCATCATATCTTTGGTTTGCTGTTTCTCCTTCTTCTTTCTTCTTCTCTTCGTCTACTTATTACTATCATCATTATCATTGTGTTTCTCTTCTTCTTCTTCCTCTTCTCTTCTTCTTTTACTATATCATTACATTTCATTGTGTTGGTGTTTCTCCTTCTTCTTCTTCTTCCCCTCTTCGTCTATTATTACCATCATCATTATCAATTGTGTTTTGTTTCTTCTTCTTTTTCTTCTTCTTTTTACTATCATCATTATCTTTGTGTTACTGTTTCTTCTTCTTCTACTTATTACTATCATCATTATCATTGTGTTGTTGTTTCTTCTTCTTCTCTTCTTCTTTCTTCTTCGTCTTCTTCTTTTTACTGTAATTAGAATTTTCCCGTTGTTATTTCTCTCCTGCGACGTGGCGGCCATTTTGTGGTTTTCGAATCCTGTTTTTTTTGTTTTTTTTTTTTTTGTTTGACATACTGAGGAATAGAGTTTCTCTTCTTTGTTTATTTCTCGTATTTACTAGACTTTTTTGTTTCGTGTTTGTAAGTAGTAGCGGCGAGGTGTGAAGTTCGAGAAGGGAAAATAGGAAGGATAAGAGAGAAAAAAGAAGAAGAAAATGTTTTCCGTTAGAAAATTGAATACAATTTTGCGTTTTACTGATTTCCGTTTATATAAAAAGTTTGTCGGAGTTAAAGGTCAGGAATAGGAACTGCGTAAGACTTTATCTCTCTATGTCAAAAGGAGTTTTTTAATCTTATCACTTGTAGTAGAGAAAAAAATAAGATTAACAGACTATGATTCACGCTGATAAACCCCACGACCCCGTTAACGGAAACTTCCACTAACATTATACGTAAATTGGTGAATACATTAATAAATAACTGAAAACCTTGTACAGTTACTCATAGACGGAAGAAGACCACCAGGAAAATAAAGTCGAAAATATGCCTTTACGCTCGTAGATGCCTCCATGCCGGAAGTAAACAAACCGACATTCGTTATTCCGAGATCGTCTGCACTTCCCATATGGCTGCACCTCGGGTTAATTACTGAATATAATGAATTACTCCGCATATGTTTATGGAAATCACCGAGAGAGGGAAGGAAGGCCGACCTCTGATCTCAAAAGGCGTTAGGGCGATTTCTACCTGTACAAAAACACGGTAATGGCGGTATTAACTAGAGTGAGGAAACTACCTTGTTTTCAGTCGTTGGACTTTCGGTCTAAATTGCGGTGGAACAGCTGTTAGAATCCCCAGTTACGGATTAGTGAATGAATGAATAAATTTTGTGAATCCAGTACTTTTTTTTCGTTTTTAAGCATTTTACCTGTTAGATATATTGAGAGAGAGAGAGAGAGAGAGAGAGAAGAGAGAGAGAGAGAGAGAGAGAGAGAGAGAGAGAGAGAGAGAGAGAGAGAGAGAGAGAGAGAGAGAGAGAGAGAGAGAGAGAGAGAGAGAGAGAGAGAGAGAGAGAGAGAGAGAGAGAGACAGAAGACAGAGACAGAGACAGAGACAGAGATACAAACGTATATAAATATAAATATTTAATCAATGACTATAAAATTTTAAAAATAACCTGGCTTATATTATGGTCATTTAATTCCGCACATGTGAATACAGCATATCTGATTAA
>NW_020870911.1:12500-15000 GCF_003789085.1 Penaeus vannamei | reverse complement strand
ATTCATGGGTGAGCTGGCATGTTCCAGAAGGGGTTATCTATAGCTTATAGCCTCATATTCAAGCATGTTCTGCATTTCACATATACGTCTATTCCAACAGCAGTATATACAATCTAAAAATATTTTTAAAAAAATAATCTGTTTGATGAAAACGTAAACCACAAACATCAAATTTAATTCACAACAAACCACAGACAAATTTAAAAAAACGTACATACAACTCTACAGACACACAGACACCTCAAAACGCACACTATGTACACACGCAGCCATGCAAAAACGTAGTACACACTCACGCAATTTTAAACACGATATGATGGCTTTATTCACCGTGTAATGGCATCCCTTTGTCTGTATATTTCAGACAATGAGCGATATATACTCTCATTTCCTGAACTGTACAGCCCACATTTCCCATGGTATAGATAGACACCCTGTCCTTGATATGCTAATGATAATGATATGTTGATAATAGCTGTGATAATAAGTGATGAAAACATTTGTGATAATTTTGTGATAAAGAATATTTGTAATAACAGTAGTGATAATAAAATGTGTATAATGCTAATGCTGATAATGATAATGGTAATGATAATGATGATAATAATGATAATGATAATAATAATAATAATAATAATAATAATAATAATAATAATAATAATAACAATTATAACAAAAATAATGATGATAATGATGATCATGAAGATGATAATGATAATGATAATGATAACAATAATGGTAACTATAATGATGATAATGATAATAATGATAACGATAATAGTGGTATTAATGATGCTATCAAAAAGAATAATATTGATAATAACAAGAACAACAACAACAATAAAGATACAGACAATGAAAATAACAATGATAATGATGCTAATTATAATGAGAAAGTTAAAAACAATGAGAAAATAATAATGCAGATGATAATGATAATAGTGATAATAACAATAATAATGATGATGATGATGATGATGATAATAATGATATTAATAATAATCATAATTATTATAATCATGATAATAATATTGATAAAAATAATTATAATAATAACAATAATGATAATGATTATAATAATGGTAGTAAAAGTAATAATGATAATAACAAATAAACTAGAAATAATAATGATGATAAAATAATAACAATAATGATAATCATGATAATGATGATAATAATAACAACAATGATGATAATCATGATAATAATGATAATGATAATAACAATAATAGCAATAGTAATGATGTCATTTATATTTATGATAATGACGACAGTGACATTAATGGCGATAATCATAACGACAAGATAATATTTGGCTTTATGTGATGATGATGTTATTAATAATCATCATAACTATCATTGATGGTAAAAATAATATTGATAGTGATAATGGTAATAGTGATAATGATACTAACAGCAACTAAACAGTAAAGATAATACAAGATAACAACAATGATGATAATAATGACAAGGATAATGATATCAATAATGCAATCATCAATTAAGAAGATTATATAGACAGGTAAAGAAAATAGAATAGATAAAAATAGATAAAGATCTTTTCATCACACTATATATTCATTCCCGTCACCCCGGCTGTGATTGCTCCCTCCCCCCCCCCCTTAAAGATTATTTCCCCCTTCTCCCTTCCCCCCTTCTCTCCCTCCCCCCCCCCCCTCTCCTACACTTCCATAGCTAGACCTCAATTTATAATTCACAAAGATCCATCTACTAATCTATTGACAGTAATGGACTTTTCGGAAGACAGTTGTGAGAGTGTGTTTATATATATATTTATAAAAGGGAATCGGTAAGGTGTCTTTGGTCGAAAATTCGTTTGCTTTTAGTGGAATGGTGAGAGAGGGAGGGAGGGGGAGGGGGAGAAAGGGGGAAGGTTAGTATTTGGGAGAGGGAGAGGGAGAGGGAGGGATAGGGGAGGAAGAGGAGGGGGAGATAGATAGGGGAGGGGGAGGGGAGGGGAGGAGAGAGGAGAGGGAGAAGAGGAGAGGAAGGGAGAGGAGGAGAGGGAGAAGGAAAAGGGGAGGGAGAGGGGAAGGGAGAAGAAGAAGAGGAGGGGGAGGGAGAAGGAGAAGGAAAGGGAGAAGATAAAGGGAGAAGGACAAAGGGATAAAAAGGATAGACAGAGAAACATAGAGATCGGAGGATAAAAAAAGAGAGTAAAGAAGAGAGAGAGACAGAGATAGGCGGATAAAACGGGGAGATAAGAGAAAGGAGGGAATAGGAGGTATCGGGTGGAGGAAGCATAGCCTATAATTACGAATCGAATGATTGATACAAAGGAAAGACAGACATCAACATTTCAGGAGGACGAGAGAGACTAACTGCTATTTCTGTTTGGGAATAAAAAAAATTGTTTGCAAGCTGAAGTGTTAAAGCGAATACGGAAAGGTCAGGAAAGTTATATATTAATGAGGATTTCAAGGTTTCAGACGCCAAGGAATTTTGGACTTTATACATCCGCCTGCATGGAGTTTCGTAT
>NW_020870911.1:0-2500 GCF_003789085.1 Penaeus vannamei | reverse complement strand
ATAATGTTATGAGATATCATTTACAACCAATTTTGCTGAACATGATTAAATTCAGGCCGCATTTGTTTATCAATTACATATTTCAGTATTTGCATTAATGTACAGACATAATTCATTCAATTGATATTAATAATCGTCTTCGAGCTGCATTTATGTACGACTGAAAAAAAAATACATTTTATCAAATAAGAAATTTCATGTTTATTTTTCTGCGCAATTCAAAAACACTTGTCGTTTTATTTAAGGCACACACATCTTTATCACTCATTCTTTTTCTTTTTCGTCTTCCTCTTTCAATTTTGCCCCCCCTCCACCTAACCCCTACTCCCAAGTGTATATCTAGTATAAGCATGAAACTTGACTGATATATTTCTAAGCAAATGGAAAGTATATCGTGGTATATCTTAAGTGCAAAATGGAAGTTAAAAAGGGGTGATATAGATGAAATAAGAAATGAGATATAAGATGAAGAAAGGTGATAAAAAAGGAGATAAGATAGGAGGAGAAAACAGAGGGAATAAGAGAGAGGAGAGGAAGAAAATGGAGAAGGAAAGAAAAATTGAGCGTGCTGGAGAGGAATGAACGAGAGAATGAGAGAGAAGTGGAGGAGAGGAGTGGGAGAAGGGAAGGAGGAGAGAAAGAGAAGGAATGACTAGAAAAAAAAGGAGAAAAGAAAGAAGAGAAGGCCAGAAGAGGGAATGAATGAATCGAGATAAAGAGAAAGACGAGAAGAGAGAAAATAAACAACAGAAAAAGAGATAGGAGACCCGACAAAAAAAAAAAAAAAAAAAAAAAAAAACGAAGAGAAAATATCGGAAATGAAACAAAAGAAAAACGAGAGAGGAAAGAGAGGAAGGATAAAAAGGAAGAGAGATGTATCCAGAAATCGCTACTTACGAGAGCTTTTAAAGAAGTAATTAAACAAAGTAGAATTGTTAGTGGTTGGGCGGTGGAGGTCAGTGTGAGATGAATTTTTTATAAATGGTTACAACAGAACACTTTACAATTTAAATAGAGATAGAAAAGAGAGATTGATACACAGGTTGCAAGAAAAAAATGAGAAATAGATAGATAGACAGATAGAGAAGAGATAGAAAAAGTTGATGATACAGGTTGAAAAAATGAGAAATAGATAGATAGATAGATATAAATAGACATATATAGAGAGAGAGATAAAGAAGTTGATTGATACACAAGTTGCAAAAAAAAGAGAAATAGATAGAGACAGACAGACAGACAGACAGACAGAGCAGACAGACACAGACAGACAGACAGACAGACAGACAGACAGACAGACAGACAGACAAACAGACAGACAGAGAAAAAGCGAGAGAGACAGACAGACAGGTAGAAAGATTTTATTCCCAGTGAAATTAAATCGAGAAAAGTAAAAATAAGACGTAAAATCTATTAACATTATCCAGAAGAGTTAAAAGACACATCAAACTTACCTCTTACATGTTTAAGTTTTTTTCTTATTATTTCTTAACTCCTTTCCTCCTCCGCACGCCATTTCTTTTTCTCTCTCAATTACTCATTTATCGTATTCTTTCTCTCTCCCACCATTCATCAGAGGGAATAAGAAAGAGAGACAGAAAGAAAATGCAACAAAAATGTTCGAGCAAAATACTGAAATTAACATTTATTTCTTCAATGATTGCTTTCTAATTCTACTCTTTATCCAGGGTGAATCTTATGTCTATCTTTCCTTGGCGTTTGTTGGAAGAAGAAATAGGTTATTGGCTCAATTATCTCTACTACTTAATTCTTTTTCTTTTTCTTTTTCTTTTTCTGTTCTTTTTTTATTTTTTTTTTTTTTTTTTGGTGGTGGTGTGGCTTTGGTTCTATTTAATTTTACTTGTGAGAGAGAGAAAAAAGAGAGAAAGGGAGAGGGGGGGGAAGAGAGAGAGAGAGAGAGGGAGAGAGAAAAAGTGAGAGAGAGAGAGAGAGAGAGAGAGAGAGAGAGAGAGAGAGAGAGAGAGAGAGAGAGAGAGAGAGAGAAGAGAGAGAGAGAGAGAGAAAGAGAGAGAAGAAGCGGGAGAAAAAGAGAGTGAGTGAGATAGATAGATATATATAGAGAGAGAGGGGGGGGGGGAGAGAGAGAGAGTGAGTGAGTGGAGAGTTTAGAGAGAGTGAGTGAGTGGGAGAGAGAGAGAGTGAGTGAGTGGGAGAGAGAGAAAGCGATAGATAAATAGATATAGATAGATTGATAGAGAATGGAAGAGAGAGACGAAATGAGAGAGAGAGAGAGTAGAGAGAGAGGTGATTTGATGTTAATATTTTAGTCAGCTAAAGAAATACCTTATGTAATGTTAGCTTGATTTTTTAATTTATTTTTTTTTTTTTTTTTGGTATTTCAATGTGATGGCAGGAACCGAGTTATAATTACAACAGAAAAATTTTTTTTTTTTTTTTTTTTATCATAAAAATTTAATTCGTTTATTTTGTTTTTCCTTCACAATGAACTAATGTGTTATATTTGGAATATGTAGCCAGTACA
>NW_020870910.1:133081-135744 GCF_003789085.1 Penaeus vannamei | reverse complement strand
GGAGAGAGAGAGGAGAGATGAGAGAAGAGAGAAGAGAAAGAGAGGCAGAGAGAGAGAAAGAAAGAAAGAAAGAGAAAAGAAAAGAAGAAGAGCGAGAGAAGAGAGAGGAGAGAGAAGGAGAAAACGAAAAGAGAGAGAGAAAAAAACGCAAAAAATAAAACCATTCAAACCAAAAAAAAATCACATAATTAATTCACACAATACATCACCAAAAATTAACGAAGAAAAAATAAAAAAAAAACTTTCCAAGGTTAAACGCCAAGGAAGCGTCAGTGATACCAACTCAACCCCGCGTGACGTCACCCTGGTTTTCCCACTGCCAGAGCGGAAGAGATGCTACGTCCGTCGAGACGATTCTGGCAACGGTGGATATTGTTGTGACGTCATGAAAAAAATGGAGATAGGGGGGGTTCCTGTGATATAATATTTTTTTCCTATTTAAGAAAACTAATTCCTGTGTTCTTATCTTTAGGTTTCCTTTGTCTTTATTTTACTTATCTTTGGTTATTTTAATAGTAGTTTGATAAAGCTTACTGACGTTCCATATGACTGATTAATATTAATAATAACTGATTCATTAAACTACATGATTATGAATCGATAGATAGATAGATAAATTAGATGAACAGGTGTATAGAGAGAGTAATGATAAAGAATAAAGACGAGAAAGCGAATAATGAAGAGAAGGGAGAGAGAGAGAGAGAGAGAGAGAGAGACGAGAGAAGAGAGAGAGAGAGAGAGAGAGAGAGAGAGAGAGAGAGAGAGAGAGAGAGACAGAGACAGAGACAGAGACAGAGAGAGAGAGAGAAAGAGAGACAGACAGACAGAGAAAGACAGAGAAAGAGAAAGAGAGAGAGAAGCAGTTATACACACCACAACAGACACACACAGACACACACAGGTATACCCACCACAGACACACACACAGATATACCCATCAACCCCAATCAAAAGACCCTTTAACCATTCCTCACCCACCACACTCACAAACATCTAGAACACCACAACCAACAAATCACCACAATCATCACAATCACCACACTCACCACAATCACCACAATCACCACACTCACCGACACTCACCACCATCACAATCACCACACTCAACCACATCATCACAACCACCACAATCACCGCAATCACCACAAATCAACACAATCAACCAACACATCACTCACCACCTCACCACACTCACACACTCACCACAATCACCCACACTCACCACAATCATCACAATCATCACAATCACCACAATCATCACACTCCACCACAATCATTCACAATCACCACAATCATCACAATCACCAAATCAATCATCACCACAATCACCACACTCAATCACAAATCACCACACTCACCACACTCACCACAATCACCGCAATCACCACAATCACCAACATCACCACACTCACCACAATCACCACACTCATCACAATCATCACAATCATCACAATAATCAAACAAATCACCACATCACCACAATCACCACAATCATCACAATCACCACAATCACCACACTCATCACAATCATCACACTCACCACACTCACCACAATCACCACAATCACCACACTCTCGCACGTCACGTGACCAGAACGATCGAGGAAATCCCGGAGTTGGAGACACACGAATACCGGGAAATGATTGTGAAAGTACGGAGAGACGGACAGAAACAAAGGAGGGAGGGAGGAAGGAGGAGGGGGAAGAGGAGGGGAAGGGAAGGGTGAGGGAGGGGATGGGGGGAAGGAGGGAAGGGTGGGGTGGGGGATGGGGGGGATGGGGGAGGGGAGGGGAAGGGAGGGAGGGGAGGGGAGGAGGGAAGGGAAGGGAGGGGAGGAGGGAGGGGTAGGGTGGGGAGGGAAGGAGAAGGGGAATGAGGGAGATAGTAGGGCAGGGAGGGGAGGGAAGGTGGGGAGGGAGGGAGGGAAGGGAGGGAAGGGAGGGAGGAGGGAGGAGGGGAAGGAAGAGGGAGGTGAGAGAAGGATACGAGAGAAGGGGAAAGTGGAAGAAGGAGAATGAGGGAGATAGTAGGGCAGGGAAGGAGAGGAGGCGAGGGAAAAGTTAAGGAGATGGGAAGATGAGGAGGAGAGGAGAAGGAAGAGAGGAAGAGAACAAGAAAAGGAAGATGGAAGGAGAGAGAGAGTGTAGAGGGAGAAGGAGGGAGAGAAGAGACGTACGAAAGGAGATAGAGAGGGTAAGGAAGAGAAAGAGAGAGAGAGGGGGAGCGGAGGACAGATGTTGGGATTAAAACTCGAAGAGGGAGGGAGGAATGGGGGATTAAAGAAGAGAGACTGGGGGGGGGGAGGAGGAGGGGGGGGGAAGGAGACAGGAGATGGAAAAGAGAGACATCAAGTTTGGAAAGAGGAGGAGTATGGAAATAGGGAGGAAGGGGAAGAGAAGAACACAAGGGAGAGGGTATAGGATAACAGGAAGAGGAGAGGAGGGGGGGGGAGGGGGCGAATCAGAGGCAGACGGTCAGAGAGGAGGAAGGCGACGATTGAGGAGAGGAGGAGGAGGGAGAGGGGAGGAGGAGGAGGAGGAGGGAGAGGGAGGAGGGAGGAGGGAGAGGAGAGAGGGGAGGAGGAGGAGGAGAGAGAGACCCAACCCGCTCTCCTCCTTCCATCCCCGCCCTCCCTAATACCCTCCCCCCACCTCCCCCACCTC
>NW_020870910.1:128081-130581 GCF_003789085.1 Penaeus vannamei | reverse complement strand
ATGAATCTTATATAAGTTAAAGTGTTCTTATATTCTATATTATGTAAGTTATATTGGTCTTATAGTCTATATTATATTATATTATATTATAAAGAATTTATCTCTATATAAGAATTTAGTCTTATAAAGAATTTAGGTCTCTATAAAGAATTTAGTCTCACAAGTAATGAATAAACTATAATAAATAATAAACTATACAACTCCCAAGTTATGATTCTACTTGGGTTATAAATTACCTAATTCCTCTTTATTATCTTTAATTTATCTTTATTATCTTTCGCTGGATGATATCACAGTCACTTTAATCTGGAGAGCACAAAATAGTTCATTAATTATCACAACTTGAACACGTGTCGTTGGTAACATCTCTCACTGTTACACAAACTTCTTTAAGAAAAAAATATTTTCCTTCTTCTTTTCCTCCTTCTTTCTCTCTCTCTTTTAGGTTTGTTCTTTTTCTTCTTCTTCTTCTTCTTCTTTCTCTCGCTTTTTAGTTTTTTTTCTTCTTTTCGTTTTTGTTCATCAATTGTTGCCATTATCTCCTCCTCTCCTCCTTTTTCTTCTTCTTCTTTTTCTTCCTCCTTCCCACTCCCCACTCTCCTACACATCCTCCCCGTCCCCCTTACTCCTCCTCCTTCACCTCCTCCTCCTCCTCCTTCACCTCCCACCTTTCCCCTTCCTCCTCCTCCTCCCTCTTCCCCACCTCCTTCCTCCCCCATTCCCCCTCTCCTCTTTCTCCCCCCATCTCCTCCTCTCTCCCCACTCCCATCCCTCCTCCCCTCCTCCCCCCCCATCCATCCTCCCACCCCCATCCCTCCTCCACCCCACCCATCCATCCCCACCTCCCTTCCCCACCTCCCCCATCCATCCCCCCTTCCAAGACCAACTTTTTACCCCTCCCGCGAGTCCTTGGCAAGTCGGGGAGTCACTGCACCAACAACCTTCCCCCCCCCCCCCCTTGTCACCTTATCGATGCATATTCTTCATCTTTCTGCAACATACTGGGCGAGGGCGAGCTTGGTGTGTCTTGTGTCTTGTGCCTTTTTTAAGATTTTTTTGTTTTTTGTTTTTTTTTTGTTTTTTGTTTTATGTTGGTTCTGGCTTTGAAGTTTTTTTTATTCTGATTTATATTAGTTCTGTCTTTGAAGTCTTTTTCTCTTTTTTATTCAATTTTATGTTGGTTCTGGCTTTAGTCTTTCTTTTTTTTTTTTTTTTTTATTCTGTTTTATCTTAGTTCTGTCTTTGAAGTTTTTTTTCTTAATTCTTTCTTTTTTTAAAATTCTGTTTGTATTAATTTTCTTTTATATTAGTTCTACCTTTGAGGTTTTTTCTTAATTCTTTATATATATATATATATATATATATATATATATATATTATATACAATATATATATATATATATTAGTTCTGTTTTTGAAGTCGTTTTCTTAATTCTTTTTTAAAAATCTGTTTTATATTAGTTCTACCTTTGAAGTCTTTTTCTTTTCTTTATTTTAATTCTGTTTTATATTAGTTCTGTCACGTACAGGAAAGATGAAGGTAAAATGAATAATAGGATTGAGGAGTATAAGTGGATGTGGAATCTATTGAAGGAGGATCTGATTCCTTATAGATTCAAAAGTATGTTCACTTATATATGTATAGGTATAAGAGTATGTTGATCATATAACGATTGAATTAGCAATTATCTACACAAGTACACACTTAAACACGGCGCGCACACACACACACACACACACACACACACACACACACACACACACACACACACACACCACACACACACACACACACACACACACACACACAATATACATTTACAGACAAATAGACATACACAAGTACACACTTACACACACACACACACACACACACACACACACACACACACACACACACACACACACACACACACACACACACACACAAACAAACAAACAAACAATATATATACATTTACAGACAAACAGACAGACACTGAATATAAATTAATGGAAAAAAATCGTATTTCTTTATCCAACTTATCATCATAGGTTAAGTCTTCAAAATCCGTAATGTATTTAACTGATTTTAATATTTATAATTAACTATCTCGTATTTCCAATAGTTTAATAGTCATAATTAAGTGAAAATATATTTACATGTGTGTAAACATACTTATACACACATCACTCTACACAGTATAAGTTATATGTGCATAATATATAAATACGTATATGTATATATTTCTATTCGTCTACGAAAAGCAGGTATAAAATATTTTTCGTGTGAAAGAAAAGGTGAAAAAGATCTATACTCAATTAAACTCGCTAAAATTTTCAACAATTTCGAAGGGAAAAAAATAACGATTTTTTTTCCTCCAACACAACTAAAAATTCAAAATATTCCCGCCCGCTTTTAAGGAAAATAAAAAATCTATTGACGTCAAACCAAAGATAAAGAATCAAAGAAATACGAATAAAAAAAATCTTCTATCAGTTGCCAGGTTGAAAATATACT
>NW_020870910.1:120581-123081 GCF_003789085.1 Penaeus vannamei | reverse complement strand
CATTGCTGCAGCTTTTTTAAAAGTCTAAAACAATATGCAGGAGAGTTGTTGCACTTGTATAACATTAAAAAAAGAAAATGTTGAATATTATTAAGCGTGCAGTGACATTGACTTGGCGATTATCCATAAAAATGTGTTAAGACGGAAATGCCAGAGCTGAGTGCCTCGTCTGTGCACTTTTGAGGATGGAATATTTGGAAATATTTTAAGAAGAGTGTGGGTTATAGGAAATCAGAGGTAAATATGTAGAATATTGCTTTAAAACAGTATAGACGGCAGTGTCATTGGGCTAATAATCCCTTTCTCCCGATAATTTAGGGCCTGTCTCTGTGGATTCGACGAGGACACGAATCATAGATTTTAGTATAATTCATATCTTGTACGTAATTTATGAATTATGGGTAGAATAAACAGCCTAAAGAAGTACAGATAGCAAAATCCAGAGTCATGGAGTACGGCTGTACGAGGAGCCAGACGATAATGGTTTTTGTTGCTACCCGAAGAGCTTGGATGGCCGGCCAATCGGCGCCGACCCGACGGGGGACGAGGAAACCCGAGAGTTCCCGATCGCGACTGCCATATATGGTCGTTAAATTAAATATATATGTGGATTCAGTTATTATATTTTGTATTTTTGTAAGGAGGGTTATAGTATTTTGTATACGGTGTTATAATAAAAAGGTACGAGGATGCTGTCATACGGAGAAATCGGTTATATTGTAAGACTCAAGCAAATGCGCTCAGGGTGAAAGTAGGGCGATCCGGGCGCTGATTGGTCGACGCGCGTGACGTCACAGCGCCTTTGTTGTGATGACGGCGATTCAATGGAAGAGGAGAGAGAGAGCAGACGCCTTTCGCTAGCTCTAGCAGATAGCTCGAGAAGTACAGTTCTGGACTGGGATCGGCAAGAATACGCCGAGCTTTGGTGTCGGTAACAGAGGGAGGAAACTCGGGAGTCGCACAAGAAGACGAGAGTGGCATTAATTCCTCGGAGAAAAGAGAAAAAGAGTTTTTTCGCTTTTGGAGTTTCCTGCCTCGCGACGACGCCATCTTGTGACCTGAGGAATATCGAGGAATTTTCTTTAACTCGACGTCTTTTAGGAGAGAGAGAGAGAAAGGAAATAAACTCGGCGCAGTCTCCGTTTCGTTCCCAGTACTGGAGTGTACGCACATCCGGAGTCTAACCATTCAAAAGGATAAATTAAAAAAAAAAAAGTTTTCCAAAAAGACCGAACTCGCACATATTCGCAGCCAGTGAATGAAGTCGTGATACTTAGAGATAAGAGAGAAGAGGTTCGGAGAGCTAACTTTCGCCCCAAAGAGTCATTAGAGAGCCCTACATCGAAATGGCTGGATCAAGAACGAGTCCCAGCGGAAGGCAGCAGAAGGGGCAGCAGAAGGCCTACGAGGGTGACACGCATACTTCTCAGCAGGTAAATATGGACTATTTCTCGTTTTTTTCTCTCTATTCTCTATTTTCTCTCTATTCGTTGGTTTATTCTTGTTTTGTTAGTTTCTTAGCGTGTAGAATTCGGTCAATAGATACTTTGTTTACTTCTCAGCTGATATACATACGGACTATCACTTCTCGATTTTTTTTTCTTTATTCTCTATTTTCTTTTTGTTCATTTGTTTATTTTCTTTATATTTTAATCTGTTAGTGTGTCGAATTTCGGTCAATAGAGGCCTTGTTTGTTTTCGTGGAGGTGAGAGGCGTCTGTTTACAACTCGTCCTCCATTTTGTATTCGTGTGTGGCGGAGCGTATGGGAAGGGTTTTGCGTAAATTTCATTTGTCGTTTTCGAGGTTTTGCCTTTTGTTTTCTTCAGATTTTAACTGGCTGGATTGTTGGTGGATTTTTGTCTTTTGTTTTGTCTTAGGTTTTGTTTGTTTTTTGTTGTTTATTGATGTAGCCTTGTGTGGGTTATATTTCGTTCAAATATTGGTGGGTTGTTGTCGTTGTTGAGTCAAATTCGTTATGGTTTAGTTTATTATTTTGTTGGTATTTTATTGGTTTATTTTTAGATAATATAGTAAACCTTGAACAATAGGAAATTGGGGTCTAAACTTAATACTTTAAAAAATTTACTTTTTAGATCATTATAATGGCCCTTTGTCTTTGAGACTTCAACATTGTATGAAGTAAATATGTATAATATATAGCTTTATATTGGGAGTGAATGAATGATTTGTTTGGTGTAAACTTAAATGATTATTATTTATCTGATATATGAATAGCAGCTTATATTACCATTTCCACTGCTACTTTTTAAATTTTATAACAAGGGCCAACATTTTTTGTTCTACGGAGATGAAGGACTAGGAATCATGTATGGAGTACTGATTCTGGGAGGGCTTCAAAACTCAGTCTTGCCGTAACATATGCAACATTGAATTGTCGAACCTGCAAGCACCTAAAATGCTGCATAGATCATTAGACTTTGACAAGCAATTGTAAGCCCACTTTACAGTGTTAATTTCTGAGTGCCTAAATTTGTATA
>NW_020870910.1:95581-110581 GCF_003789085.1 Penaeus vannamei | reverse complement strand
AAAAAAAATGTAAATTTATGTATGTATGCTGCATACCATATATATTATTGGGAAATGAAACCAAGCGTCATAACTCTAATTTACACTAGTTAGCCATATGAATTTAGATATTACGTTTTCTTTGACAACAATTTCTATATTCTGCGATCTTCGAAAGGGAAACTATTATAATTCCGGTTAAAATTTACAAAAAGACTGTCCCGACTTCGAGAAAGTCTAGCATTATAGTATTGTAGGCAACGAAAAAACAATAAACACTGACAGTATATCCCTTTTCAGAACTGAAGCGATACGAGGAAATTAACGAATATATATAACGAAAAATACGCTCGGCACTTCGTCTCCCACAAACTTTCCTTCGCTGGAAAAAGAAAAAAACATTGATGCGGTAAACTTGCATAAATTACCTTGGCGCATGTAACATCGTATCGTCATGACCAATTATACTCATGCGCGTGTACATGTAATGGTTCTTAATAAAGTTATATCGAAATGCGTATTCATTAATTATACATTCCTTAATCATTAATAATAGATTCATTAATATGTCATGCACTCTATATCGATATGCACGCGCATTCCTTTTCCTTTAACTATTATATTTAAACGTTATAAATTATTTATACTTTATATTTATACGTTATACTGTTATAATCATACTTTCCGCATGCCATCTACCGGGAAATTTGACAATTCTTTTGTCACAATACTTCTCGTTTCTCAAGTGATTTGTTCAAAAGTGCTAATAGTGTTTCCGAATTCTTCCCCAAAATTCCGGTGAAAACGAACTTTTGACGAAACCGTTACGATCTCAGGAATAATACAAAATTCTGTAAAGTACAATAGCTGTATTCAAGTTGCATAACTCCAGAAGTTCATCGAATTTTCGCCATTTTCCAACCACGAGGTAAAGCCCAATTTGCACCTTTTAAAATGTAAAGAATATTGTAAAGGACGAAGTAGTTGAGTTGGAAAGGCGGCGACTGTTGAGGTCCTCGGGTTAGGAAGGTTTTCGGTTCAACACGATCGTTATGGTAGCTTACAGGGTCTCTATAAGTACTTATTTAGACCTTGTTAGCTTCTGCGTTCAAGATGGTCGAATCCTAGCTCGTTTTCCCTGTCCAGATTCTTCTTGTTTTAAGGTTTCTGATATGAGTGAATGCGCCCCCCCCCCAAAAAAAATAATAATAATAATGATAAATAAATAAATGAATAAATAAATAATAATAATGATAGATAATAAATAGATAAATAGAAAGGGTTCCCCAAAAGGCTGTTGGTTTAAATTAGTTTTCTTTGCTGGGTGCGGTCAGATTGTAAACAATAACCCCGTATTGAAATTGCAAATGTTACTTGGCTTTCAGTTTTCTTAGAATTTTGTTAAAAAGAGGAGAACGAGAATCCAGAAGATAACAAAATCGCCAAACAGAAATTGCTATAAAATTATAAATCCTGCAAACGTAGGCAAAATAGGAAGATAAAACCGAAACAAAACGTGAGCATTTCTTCGGCTAATTCACAGATCAACCTATATATAAAGTCTGAAACAGAATTAATACAAATAATATTGTCAGCAGAATGCGGTCCGTGAAAATTAATAATCTTAAGAATTAAACCGTGTTAATCCTTTGATAATCGGATAAAGAGGAATTGTTTTAGGTTATGATTATTCTTGCTCATAGTAACGGATTATTTTTTTTGAAACGAGAGACCAATGCGGATTTAAAATTAAATTTAGGTGAAGTAGCCAGTGGAATATGGTCATGATGAATTGTTCTGAGTAGGTAACCATTGCATATTTTCGCATTTGAAAGAAAGATTAAGGGACAATATCATATATCTTGGCTGATTAATTATTTACAGTAATACATAAACTCCTCCAGTCGAGGTAGTGAGAAACTCGTGCAGACAAATGACGGTTAACATAAACATTGTTTTGTTTTCTAAAAGTGGTTGTTATCAGTGGTTGCTTCTCAGTCTGCATGTCGTTAGCCTTCTCTGTCCCTCTCCCTAATGGTAAAAGAATATTTCCATGTGACAGAAAAATTAACAGAACCTCCATTAAGTTTCTTACGCGAAATATGTTACGCCATAGCATACTGAGTGAAAGGATGGAGACAGGTTAATATTAATCCTATGTTTGCGCTGGATATTTGACACTATCGACGACTAAATAGCTAGTTTGGATTACTTATATGAATGGAAAAACACTCTACCGTGTTGATACTATGGTAGAAAAAAACATAATGCACAAACTAGATTTCCTTCTTCAATAAATCTAGTTTGTGCAGTTTTTTTTTTTTTTTTTTTCTACCAATTACTTATATGTGTGAGTAGACTCCTGGCAAAAGCGGTAATTTATATTACTTTGTGTTGGTCATATCAGTAGACTTTATGGTGATTCCAGTGATTGATTTACCCATTTGTAAAGAGACACTGCATTTTTATTTATTTTTTTCCTGTAAAGAGTAATGGAGGCCAGATGAGACACCTTTTATATACCAAAGAATATGTTATATGTTATATGGCGGTTGCAGATACTGAATAATACATAGTATGTCAAAAATTAACCGTATTCATGTTGACAAATGTAGAAAAGGTATGAATGAGAATGACTATCTTCACAATACAAGAGATGTATTTGACCGGTTTCGAATATACGTTTCGAATACATAATGTATTTCTGACGAAGATGTATTCGAAACCGGTCAAATACATGTTGTAAGATAATTTTTTTCACACCTTTTCTACTTAGTATGTTAAGTATCACCCATCTTTCATATTACTAGGATAAGGATAAAAAGAGTGAAAATACTATTAGTTCACAATTGGGCGTTTTATTTTTTTTAAAATAGGGGGAAAAAGTACTGTGCTGTACCTTGGTGAACAGAAAAGAAAAATATACCGCCAGAGTGTTTGTATGCTATGAATATTATTTTCAACATATTAGAAACTGGAAGAAAATGTATTGTGTTTGTAACTATATGCATACATTTTATACTGACGATGCTTAGTTTCGAAGTCAAATACAGTTGTGCATATATTGCAGTCACCCATTAATATACATTTTCTATGAGGATTTTGAAAGAAAATGATGTAAATGTAGGGTAGACTTAATTACTTTTCTGTTTGCTATTTTTATTATTTAAGCTGCATCTCTTTGTTGTCTCTCTTCCTCTTTTGCTATCTCTCTCATTTTTCCCTCCTTCCCTTTCTCTCTCCCCTTCCTTCTCTTTCTTATCATCTATCTATCTATATATGTCTATATCTGTATCAGTCTATCTATTAATCCATATATACATATTCTTATACACCTACACCTACACCTACACACACACACACACACACACACACACACACACACACACACACACACACCACACACACACACACACACACACACACACACACACACACACACACACACACACACATGCAGAGTGCAGTGAAGTGCATCAGTACAGTGCAGCTTTTACATGTTGCTAAATACGGTGAGGTTTGAGCAATGGCTGGTCTAGTCTCCTAGCCATGGGTTATGTAAATGTGTATAGCTCATGTTAAAAGAAAAAACTGAGTTAGAAAGTGAAGGAATAAGTAAAAAAACAGAAAAATAGTGTGGCTTTGTGAGTCGTGACGTGAGAGAGAAGGTAATGGAGGCGAGAAGTGACCGCGAATCCTGCATGGTAAGCTAGAGACAACTGCCGTGAGTACAGCTCTGTTTTTATGTTTGTTTAATGAGTAACAACTGAGATCAGACGAGGAAAATGAAGTTAGCGGAAGCAGCAGTTAGAATTGAGGTTCTTGAAGCCAAGGTAGACAACCTGGTAGCAGAATGCCTGAAAATACGCGAAGAAAACGTAAATTTGAAGGAACTGGTAGATAATTTTGCACAGGAACACAACCATTCAGGGAGAGAGTATGGAAAAGTCTGACATGAAAATCAAGGAACTCGAGGAAAAGTTAGAAGAAGCAGAAACTAAGATTGGCAACGGTAGTGAAACCGAAACAAAGAATCCGCAAGAAAAAGTTGAGGAAGTAATCAAAGTACAAGAAACTGTTAAGCAGATCGAAAGAAATTTGTCAAGCAGCCAGTATGCATCACTGAATCCAAACTGGGTCCCTCCATAGACATTGTACCATTAGCGTTCAAACACTCATATTTAGAGAAAAGATAGAGCAGATGGAAATGGAGGAGGAGGGAGGGGTAGCAATATTAACAAGAAAGGAATTATTACAAAGGAGTTAGAAATTAATCAAGACCCCCATTGTGGAACTGAACGTAATTGAGGTAGAAATAAACGGTGTAAACATAATAATAACCACGGTATACATGCCACCTCATACATCGAAGTGGTCACAAGAAAATTACCAAAAACTATTTCAAGAGATATTAAAGAGCCTGGAAGAAGAGCTACAACTTTCGGAAACCAAAGTAAAGTAAATTCTTATCACAGGGGATTTTTATAGCAAAATCGACTGGGAAAGTTTCGATCCCAGAGCGCAACCAGACTCGTGGAATGCTAAATTACTAGAAGTCATAAATGAGCATTGCCTTTTCCAGAACGTAACCGATCATACCAGGGTAAGATAGATAGATAGGCCGTCTATGCTTGATTAATATTCCAAAATTCACTAAGATAAGGCAAATTACCAAAAAGTTGGAAACTCGCCTATTTTACTCCCTTATAAAAGAGCGGCGACGAACAAAACCCTCTAAATTATAGACCAGTTTCACTTTAAAAAGGCTTTTGTCTCACAGAAAACTACTATAAAAATTAGAGCAACCCAGGTGAAGTGAAAGGCAAACTCCTTGTATGAAAGTCTTCATGAAATACAGATGAGCACCAGAATTAGAGGGAAGCATTCTACATGGCGACGAGTAACCAGCGGAGTGCCTCAAGGATCGGTGTTGGCGCCGATTATGTTTACTATTTAGAGTCAAACATAAGCCCAGGGAGTTATCTGAATATGTAGAAAAGGTATGAATGAGACTGGATATCTTCACAATATAAGAGATGTATTTGACCGGTTTAGATACAAAGAAGGATAACAGACGTCTTATGCCAATACCTCCAAAGTGACATCGAGAACTTATTCACGTGGAGTTGTACATTGAAAATGGAATTCAATACCAATAAATGCCACGTAGTCAGGTTCGGAGAAAGTAGAAATCGCCCACTATTCCAATATAAATTAGGAGACGCAATATTAAACACAGCTGACAGGGAAAATGATCCTGGGGTAATCATAAACAGAAACCTAAACCCAAATGATCATATAAATGAAAAGGTCCACAAATTGCTAGGACTGATTGCCAACATGAAGAGGGCATTCGTGTATGTGGACGAAGATATGGTAAAGAAGATATTAAAGCAATCATAAGACTAAGTCTTGAGTACGGTGCAGTGGTATGGAGTCCACACTTAAAAAAAGGATATTGACAAACTGGAAAGAGTTCAAAGAGCGGCCACAAGATGGTACCTACTCTAAGAGATATGAGTAACGAAGATAGACTACAGATATTAGGACTTACTACTTTGGAAGAAAGAAGGAAAAGGGGGACATGATTATGCTGTTCAACTTCATTACTGGAAGAGTAAACATAGATAAAGATGACTTTTGATCTTGAACACAAGAAGGAAAGAGGACACAGCAAAAGTTGAAAGTAAAAAGAGGTGATAATGATGTAAAAAAAAAAAAAAAAAAGTTTCCCAAACACAACTATTGAAGCATGGAAACAGTCTCGAAAAAAAAAAAATAAAAAAAAAAATTTGTGCCAAAAAGTGTGAATCAATTTTAAAAAAGTTATACGATAACAGACGGGATCCTCCCGTATTGAAACAACAGAGTAAAAAACAAAACTAGGTAAAAAACACCACACCACACACACACACACGCACACAACACACAAGACAGACACACACACCAACACACACACACCACACGCACACCACCACCACAAGACAACAAACACAAACACACACCACCACACACCACCACCCAAAGGGACAAAACACACATACACACACAACCAACCCACACCCACCACACAAAAACAAACAACCACCCACCCCAACACACCAAAAAGAACAAAAAACACCCCCCAACCCACCCCACCCCACACAAAGACCCCAAAACCCCACCCAACACCCCCCACACCAAAAAGACCCAAAACCAAAACACCCCCCCCCCACCAAAACCCCCCACAAAAACAAAACATTTACCACACCAAAAAAAAAACCCAAACAAACACAGGGCACNGTTCGAGTCAAGAGAATATGATTAGTGACCTTTTTTAAAAGCGGAATAAAGACAGGTCAGTGTAGATTTTTTTTTTTTTGTTTGTAGGAAAAGGTGGGGCAGGGAGGGGGGGCGTCTTTCCCTTCACTAGAATGAAAGGGGGGATCCCTGCTTCTGCTCCCCCCCCCCCCCAGTCCTAAAATTTCGAGTATATTGCCTGTAAATAAACAAACAGTGCAATTCCTTACCCCGTTTTGAGAGCACTGACCTCTTACAACTGAGTCTGGTGTTGGAATTGAAATCGCATTATGTCAAGTATTATCTAAAAATTATCTAGATGTTGGACATTCTAGTGCAGACATTTTTAATTTCTCTCTTTTTAAAACTGGCTAAAATCCGGGAGCTTTTTCAGGGGATGGCTTTGCTTTTAAAGTGCTTATATGTTACGTTTTCTATTCCGTTTCTCTTCGTAAGTTCCTAAGTTCACTGGTTTTTGCTCCAAGATTTTTCTTGCGTAACTGAATCGGCCTTCAAATGCGCTCAATTAAATTTACGATCCTATACTCCAGGAACAATTTGATTAGAAAAAGAGCAAGAGAGAGGGAGAGGAGATTAGAATTGGTAATACGACTTGGTCAGGTACTAGAAAATTTATATGTTTTATATTAACCCCACTGAAAAAATAATATAACCTAGAGTCTGAAAACCAGTTGCGCGCAGTATATAACTGAGAGGCTGAAAAACCAGTTGCGCGCAATCAAGAGTTTTTTTTTAAAGTTCCTAGACTAAAATGAAACTGCCGCAATATTATTAGTTTTCTATTTCATATGTCCGACATATAATGCTGAAGTGATATACATTTTGTAAAAAAAAAAAAAAAAAAAAAAGAGTAGTAAATACAATTTATGTATGTATGTTGCATACCATATATATTATAAGGAAATGAAACCAAGCGTCATAACTAATTTACACTAGTTAGCCATATGAATCTGGATATTACGTTTTCTTTGACAACAATTTCTATATTCTGCGATCTTCGAAAGGGAAACTATTATAATATTTCCGGTTAAAATTTACAAAAAGACTGTCCCAACTTAGAGAAAATCTAGCATTATAGTATTGTAGGCAACGAAAAACCCATAAACACTGACAGTATATCCCTTTTCAGAATTGAAGCGATACGAGGAAATTAACGAATATATATAACGAAAAATACCGCTCGGCACTTCCTCTCCTACAAACTTACCTTCGCTGGAAAAAAAAAAAACATTGATGCGGTAAACTTGCATAAACTGCCATGGCGCATGTAAGTAACATCGTATCGTCATGACCAATTATACTCATGCGCTGTACTTGTAATGTTCTTAAAAAAATTATATCGAAATGCGTATTCATTAATTATACATTCCTTAATCATTAATAATAGATTCATTAAAAATATTCATGCACTTCTATATCGATATGCACTATATATCGTTATGCAAGCACATTTCTTTTCCATTAACTATTATATCTATACGTTATAAATTATTTATACTTTATATCTATACGTTATTTATACTGTTATAAATCATACTTTCCGCATGCCATCTACCGGGAAATTTGACAATTCTCTTGTCACAATACTTCTCGTTTCTCAAGTGATTAGTTCAAAAGTGCAAATAGTGTTTCCGAATTCTTCCCCAATATTCCGGTGAAAACGAACTTTTAACGAAACCGTTACGATCTCAGGAATAATACAAAATTCTGCCAAAGTACAATAGCTGTATTCAAGTTGCATAACTCCAGAAGTTCATCGAGTTTCGCCATTTTCCAACCACGAGGTAAAGCCCAATTTGCATCCTTTTAAAATGTAAAGAATATTGTATGGACGAAGTAGTTGAGTTGAAAGGCAGTGACTGTTGAGGTCCTCGGGTTAGGAAGGTTTTCGGTTCAAAACGATCGTTATGGTTGCTTACAGGGTCTCTATAAGTAGTTATTTAGACCTTGTTAGCTTCTGCGTTCAAGATGGTCGAATCCTAGCTCGTTTTCCCTGTCCAGATTCTTCTTCTTTTTAAGGTTTCTGATATGAGTGAATTCGCCCCCCCCCCCAAAAAAAATAATAATAATAATGATAAATAAATAAATGAATAAATAAAAATAATATAAGATAGATAAATGAATAGATAAATAGAAAGGGTTCCCCAAAAGGCTGTTGGTTTAAATTAGTTTTCTTTGCTGGGTGCGGTCATATTGTAAACAATAACCCCGTATTGAAATTGCAAATGTTACTCGATTTCGGTTTCTTAGAATTTTGTTAAAAGGAGGAGAACGAGAATCCAGAAGATAACAAAATCGCCAAACAGAAATTGCTATAAATTATAAATCCTACAAACGTAGCAAAAAGGAAGATGAAACAGAAATAAAACGTGAGCATTTCTTCGGCTAATTCACAGATCAACCTACATATAAAGTCTGACACAGAATGAATACAAATACAAGCGTCTATTATGTGCACACGAGGATAGAAAATGAGGCAGCCATTATTCTAATGAATAATCGAACCTATATGCATCACTTGCACGTTAACTGGAAGAAGAGAAATGTATTTTGTTTTACTACATTTTAAACATAGGCTTAAAGAAAAGAAATAATTTCAATAAATAAACCATGTTAATCCTTTGATAATCGGATAAAGAGAAATTGTTTTAGATTATGATTATTCTCGCTCATAGTAACGGATTATTTTTTTTGAAACGAGAGACCAATGCGGATTTAAAATTAAATTTAGGTGAAGTAGCCAATGGAATATGGTTATGATGAATTGTTCTGAGTAGGTAACCATTGCATATTTTCGCATTTGAAAGAAATATTAAGGGACAATATCATATATCTTGGCTGATTAATTATTTACAGTAATACATAAACTCAGTCGAAGTATGAGAAACTCGTGCAGACAAATGACGGTTAACATAATGTTTTGTTTTCTAAAAGTGGTTGTTATCAGTGGTTGCTTCTCAGTCTGCATGTCGTTAGCCTTCTCTGTCCCTCTCCTAATGATAAAAAATATTATCCATGTGACAGAAAATTAACAGAACCTCCATTAAGTTCTCTACTCGAAATATGTTACGCCATAACATACTGAGTGAAAGGATGGAGACAGGTTAATAGTAATCCAATGTTTGCGCTGGATATTTGACACTATCGACGACTAAATAGCTAATTTGAATTACATATATTAATGGGGAAAACACTCTACCGTGTTGATACTATGGTAGAAAAAAACCCACAATGCACAAACCAAATTTCCTTCTTCAATAAATCTAGTTTGTGCATTGTTTTTTTTTTTTCTACCAATTACTTATATGTGTGAGTAGACTCCTGGCAAAAGCGGTAATTTATATTACTTTGTGTTGGTCATATCAGTAGACTTTATGGTGATTCCAGTGATTGATTTACCCATTTGTGAAGAGACACTGTATTTTTATTTATTTTTCCTGTAAAGAGTAAAGGAGGCCAGATGAGACACCTTTTATATACCAAAGAATATGTTATGTTATATGGCGGTTGCAGATACTGAATAATACATAGTTTGTCAAAAATTAACCGTATTCATGTTGACAAATGTAGAAAAGGTATGAATGAGAATGACTATCTTCACAATACAAGAGATGTATTTGACCGGTTTCGAATATACGTTTCGAATACATAATGTATTTCTGACGAAGATGTATTCGAAACCGGTCAAATACATCTCTTGTATTGTGAAGATAGTCATTCTCATTCACACCTTTTCTACTTAGTGTGTCAAGTATCATCCACCTTTCGTAATATTACTAGGATAAGGATAAAAAGAGTGAAAAATATTAATTAGTTCACAATTGGGCGTTTTATTTTTTTAAAAAGGGGGGGGGGAAGTACTGTGCTGTACCTTGGTGAACAGAAGAAAAAAATATACCGCCAGAGTGTTTGTATGCTATGAATATAATTTTCAACATATTAGAAAGTGGAAGGTGACGCCTGTAGAAAATATGTTGTGTTTGTGATTATATGCATACATTTTATACTGACGATGCTTAGTTTTGAAGTCAAATACAGTTGTGCATATATTGCAGTCACCCATTAATATACATTTTCTATGAGGATTTTGAAAGAAAAATGATGTAATGTAGGGTAGACTTAATTACTTTTCTGTTGCTATTTTTATGATTTAAGCTGCATCTCTTGTTGCCTCTATTCCTCTTTTGCTCTCTCTCTCTCTTTTTTCCCTTCTTTTCTCTCTCCCTTCCTTCTTTCTTACATCTATCTATCTATATATGTCTATATCGGTATCAGTCTATCTATTTAATCCATATATACATATTCTTTATACATTTACACCTACACCTACACACACACACACACACACACACAACACACACACACACACACACACACACACACACACACACAACACACCACACACACACACACACACACACACACACATTGCAGAGTGCAGTGGGCATCAGTGCAGTACAGCTTTTACCTGTCAAATACGAGAGGTTTGAGCAATGGGTGGTCAAGTCTCCTAGCCATGGGTTATGTAAATGTGTATAGCTCATGTTAAAAGAAAAAAAAACTGAGTTAGAAAGTGAAGGAATAAGTAAAAAAACAGAAAAAGATAGTGTGGCTTTGTGAGTCGTGACGTGAGAGAGAAGGTAAGGGAGGCGAGAAGTGACCGCGAATCCTGCATGGTAAGCTAGAGACAACGCCGTGAGTACAGCTCTGTTTTTATGTTTGTTTAATGAGTAACAACTGAGATCAGACGAGGAAAATGAAGTTAGCGGAAGCAGCAGTTAGAATTGAGGTTCTTGAAGCCAAGGTAGACAACCTGGTAGCAGAATGCCTGAAAATACGAAGAAAACGTAAATTTGAAGGAACTGGTAGATAATTTTGCACAGGAACACAACCATTCAGAGAGAGAGTATGGAAAAGTCTGACATGAAAATCAAGGAACTCGAGGAAAAGTTAGAAGAAGCAGAAACTAAGATTGGCAACGGTAGTGAAACCGAAGCAAAGAATCCGCAAGAAAAAGTTGAGGAAGTAATCAAAGTACAAGAAACTGTTAAGCAGATCGAAAGAAATTTGTCAAGCAGCCAGTATGCATCACTGAATCCAAACTGGGTCCCTCCATAGACGATGTAACATTAGGATTTAAACTGTAATATTTGGAGAAAAGATAGGCAGATGGAAATGGAGGAGAGGAGGAGGGGTAGCAATATTAACAAGAAAGGAATTATTACAAAGGAGTTAGAAATTAATCAAGACCCCCATTGTGGAACTGAACGTAATTGAGGTAGAAATAAACGGTGTAAACATAATAATAACCACGGTATACATGCCACCTCATACATCGAAGTGGTCACAAGAAAATTACCAAAAACTATTTCAAGAGATATTAAAGAGCCTGGAAGAAGAGCTACAACTTTCGGAATCCAAAGCAAAATAAATTCTTATCACAGGGGATTTCAATAGCAAAATCGACTGGGAAAGTTTCGATCCCAGAGCGCAACCAGATTCGTGGAATGCTAAATTACTAGAAGTCATAAATGAGCATTGCCTTTTCCAGAACGTAACCGATCATACCAGGTAAAGATAGATAGGCCGTCTATGCTTGATTAATATTCCAAAATTCACTAAGACAAAGGCAAACTACCATAAAGTTTGGAAACTCACCTATTTTACACCCTTATAAAAGAGCGGCGACGAACAAAACCCCTCTAAATTAGACCAGTTTCACTTTAAAAGGCTTTTGTCTCACAGAAAACTACTATAAAAATTAGAGCAACCCAGGTGAAGTGAAAGGCAAACTCCTTGTATGAAAGTCTTCATGAAATACAGATGAGCACCAGAATTAGAGGGAAGCATTCTACATGGCGACGAGTAACCAGCGGAGTGCCTCAAGGATCGGTGTTGGCGCCGATTATGTTTACTATTTAGAGTCAAACATAAGCCCAGGGAGTTATCTGAATATGTAGAAAAGGTATGAATGAGACTGGATATCTTCACAATATAAGAGATGTATTTGACCGGTTTAGATACAAAGAAGGATAACAGACGTCTTATGCCAATACCTCCAAAGTGACATCGAGAACTTATTCACGTGGAGTTGTACATTGAAAATGGAATTCAATACCAATAAATGCCACGTAGTCAGGTTCGGAGAAAGTAGAAATCGCCCACTATTCCAATATAAATTAGGAGACGCAATATTAAACACAGCTGACAGGGAAAATGATTCTGGATAATCATAAACAGAAACCTAAACCCAAATGATCATATAAATGAAAAGGTCCACAAATTGCTAGGACTGATTGCCAACATGAAGAGGGCATTCGTGTATGTGGACGAAGATATGGTAAAGAAGATTATTAAAGCAATCATACGACCAAGTCTTGAGTACGGTGCAATGAATGGTATGGAGTCTACACTTAAAAAAAGGATATTGACAAACTGGAAAGAGTTCAAAGAGCGGCCACAAGATGGGCACCTACTCTAAGAGATATGAGTCCTGAAGATAGACTACAAAATTAGGACTTACTTACTTTGGAAGAAGAAGGAAAAGGGCATCTGTTCAACTTCATTCAGAAGATAAATATAATGATGACGTTTTGATCTTGAACACAAGAAGGACGAGAGGACACAGCAAAAAGTTGAAAGTAAAAAGAGGTGATAATGATGTTAAAAAAAGAAAAAAAAAAAGGTTTCCCAGACAGAAGTATTGAATTTCAGCATGGAACAGTCTCGAAAAAAAAAAAAAAAAAAAAAAGTTGTGCAAAAGTGTGAATCAGTTTTAAAAGTTATACGATAACAGACGGGATCACCTGAGCTTAGCTCTTCTCCCGTATTGAAACAACAATGTAAAAACAACTAGGTAAGAAAACACACAACACACACACACATACAGACAAACACACGCAGACAGACACACACACAAACACACACAGACAAACACACACACGACAAACACACACACACAGACAAACACACACACTCACACACACACACACACCACACACACACACAGACACAGAGACAACCTCTCCCAAGCGCATGCGCACACGTTGCCTCGAGCGACGGAAGTGAGACGGGGCAGGGGTAGGGGTGGGGTGGGGGGTGCTGCCTCGGTTAGGGAGGGTAAGGGATAAAGGATAAAATTATTCTTTATTTTCAGAATTGATGCGTCAGGATTATTGCTCTATTTATTTGTTAATATTTCGTTTAATTTTTTTTTTCTAAATAAGTGGATCCAGATGATTTTTTTTTCATGTATTTGTCTTTCGTCATTTTATTTGTTTATCATCTGTTTTATTTATTTGTTAATGGGTGGTTAGAGATTCTTAAGAAATTCCATATCAGAATTCAGTTATTTATTTTGTTATGTTTGTTATCTTGTTATTTTTCTGCCTTATCTTTTCATTTATCGTAACATATCACTATTATTGTTATCATCATTATCACCATTACCATCATCATCAATTATCATCATTTATCATCGTCATTCATTATCATTGTTATTGTCGTTATTGTTTTTTTTGTAGTTGTTATTGTTATTGTGATTGTTTTGTCGTTGTCATTTCATAATAGTTATAGCTGTTGTCATCATTATCATCATTATCGCTATCACCATCATCATCACTATTTTGCTTCTGATATTGTTATTGTTATTGTTTACTTGCCGTTATTGCAGTTATTCTCACTACCGCTTTCCTATTGTTAATACTTTTGTATCCTTATCATAATACTTAAAATAATCATATGCCATAATCACCATCATTAATCATCAGTATTTTGCCTCTTACACTTTCGGACATAAACAACACCAAAAGCACCTTGGACAGAAATATTTAAGAGAATATAACAGAGACCCAACACACCCATGTGAATCAGTGGAATGGGCTTCGCAGTATGAGTCAGTATGAGTATTCTGGGAATATATTGGCTTAGTCATCTTGGTAGAATTAAGCGCACTCTCTATCTATCCATCTCTCTCTCTCTCTCTGTTTCTCGCTCTCTTTCTCTGTTTTCTCTCTCTTTCTCTGTTTTCTTCTCTCTCTGTTCTCTTCTCTTTCTTTCTCTCTTTCTCTCTCTCTCTCTCTCTCTCTCTCTCTCTCTCTCTCTCTCTCTCTCTCTCTCTCTCTCTCCTCTCTCTCTCTCTCTCTCTCTGTCTCTCTCTCTCTCTCTCTATCCCTTTCTATCTATCTGTCTATCTATCTAATATATATTAGTCTGTCTACTGTCTACTTATCTATCTGTGTACTTACCCATATCTATCTATCTATATAAATATGAATATTATATGTATATATATAATATATACATATGTATGTGTATATATAGTTTGTGTGCGTATGTGTGCATGTACGTATTCATCTAATTTTCTATGTAATTGCGTTATTATTCATTCATCTGTCGCAAATTAATGAACTTATTCATCTATGTATAAAGCTGCTTAATTGCTTGAAATACTGAATTGTCATTTCACTATATAAAAAAGATGTAGATTAATATATAATCATCTTTGCTGTAGTAAAGATAAAGAAGAAATAAACACACATGCACACACACGCACAACGCACAGACACAGACAGACACACGCACACGCACATGCACGCACGCCCCACACACATCACACACACACACACACACACACACACACACAACACACACACACACACACACACACACACGACACAGACGACACAGCACACACACAGCACACAACACACACACCACACA